>JADRCD010070922.1:0-15664 GCA_019843815.1 Montemys delectorum | reverse complement strand
AGAAGTTGATATATTTCAGGACAGAATACAGAATTTTAAACACAATAAGGTAGTTAGTATTACTTATTTTGCTATTGTACTAATAATATATCATTACCAAGCCCATATAGAAGTGTTTATTTGGGCATATGGCTTCAAAGGTTTAAGATTCCATAGTGCTAGAACAGATGCAAGGCAACAAGCAGCAGTCACATTGACTGGAACAGGAAGCTGAAAGTTTTTATCTGAAACAAATCCACAAAGTAGAGTACAAAATAGAAGTGGCTACAAGGTTTAATCTCTCAAAGTTTACCCTAGTAACATACTTCCTACAACAAGACCACACATCCTAAACTTCCCCATAAAGCACCAATAACTGGAAACTAGATGTTCAGATAGTACAGGCTGTGGAATATATTTCTCATGCCAACCAATTTATTCAACTCTCTGGCCCCAATAATTTTGTGGCAATGTCATAATCCAAACAACATTTAATCCTTCTTCAAAAGTCACCATAGTCTTGTACAGTCCTAACATTATTTAAATATTCACTGTACAATGTCTCTTCTGGTAACAATGCAATCTCTTAATTGTAAACCATGTAAAATAAAACAGCAAATTACATATGCCCAACGTATTATGATACAGAATACATTACCATTTCAAAAGGGAAGAATGTGAATATAGTTAAGATATGTTAGGCCAAAACAAAACTGGAACATGACAGGGCAAACCAAGGTACACCTTAAGTTCAGACCTGTCAGTTTCTATTTCTGTCCCTTAAGGATACTATGTCCAGGCAAAGCAAATGTTGAGTAAAATATTACATTATAAAGATGATTGGAGCATCATGTTCATGCATATCTCATTGACAGTGTTTGACAAGACTTGTGATTATGAGGGCAATAGTCTACTTTTCTGTTTCAAAATAGTATTGAGAAGGAGTGCTTCTGAAACAATGGGAATCTAATAAGGCTAATATTAAAAGACACTTTTTCTTCTCAGTCTCCACTTTCTCTTTCTGTACTTCTCTCTCCTTTTCTTCTCACTAAGGGAAGGATAAGTAAAGGCTCATATTTGAGTTTCAGATTTGGATTTGTGAGATTTCAGAATTTAATGTTATTTTTAAAAATTATATCCGTTAAGGTTACATGAATATCTCAATATGTGGAAAGAGATGATGATAATTGATGATAATTATTGTATAATATTTTGTAAAAACAAAAAACAAAAACAAAAAAGAAAAAACAAAACAAACAAACAAACAACCTAAAAATGTTAGTCTCTTAGCCAAAAGATCTGAACTGCTCCTCAGGCTACCTCGTGTATCTGGTTCGAGATTTGTACATGTCTGCATTCTCTCTGTGCCAGGAGTTTGTTTTGCAGGGGTAGATTGAGGATTTGTCAAACTATGAAATCAGTAGTCTCTTCCACAAGTGCAGGCAGATGGTACATATGGTATTCCTAAGCTTGCTGGAAGGCTTGGTGTTCATAGTGTCACTGCCACTACCAATGCTCGCAACAACTCTCAGGAAATTAAACTTCTTTCTCATTTATTAGCTATCCTGATCCAGTGCTGCTGGGTTCCTAATGTAATGTGAAAATCCCGTGCCATGTTACAGTCCCTGTTAAATTCACTTGCTTAATTTATTTGTTGAATCAGAAGTTTTGACCTTATACTATATAATAGAAACTGTAAGTTGCTAAGAAAAGAAATTTGCATGCAGTGAGCAAACAAACATGTTTTGCAAAGGAAAAAAAACAATGTATTTACAATTGAAAAGGACTGTAAGCAAGATTCCCCATTTCCTGCAGAATACAACTCCTGCACTTTGGGTTGAAAGTCTACTGCAGTATAGCATGGCTTCTTTCTAATTTTGGATGGTCATGGACTGACATCTTATGACCCAGCCACAGCAATTTATCATCCTCCTCCACTATGTTGTTTCCATAGTGCATTTCAAAGTTTCTCAACCCATACATCTTGGTACCTTATGCTGTGTCTTTGACTACTTCTATAAAACCACCATGTTAGTGCTTTATCTAAAAAATATGTACAGAACATTAGAAGTACAGAGGTTAAGATCAAGTCAACCTGATGCTAAAATAGTGAGGACTAATGACTTGAAATATTTTGTGTTAGAGGTGGGTGAATAAAGGACATTGGATTTTGTCAGTGCCTCCTGAATGTCTGTGTTGAAATATTATAAAGAACCTCAAGAACATACATGATAGGTACATAAAAGATATTAATTAAAATATTTTTAAAAATAAATGAGTAAAACTCATTTAATCATGCTTACAGTTTGACATACAATTTTCTATGTTAATTATAATATGAAATATTCCTGTTTTATCAGTTATTCTTTGAGGCAGATTGGCCCTGAGTGCTGCTTATTTTGTGCTGCAGATCAGAAACTAATATTTATTGCGTTACTTTACAACACAATCCTAGGATACATTTCTGTCATTTAATTTAGTGTTCTGGCTACTATGTCATACTGATGTCTAGCACACAGGTAAATATATTCCTTCTATACCACCATGTCTATTTCCACAGCAAACTGTTCATTCCTGTGACAAAATGACAGGACAAATAAGTATAGCAACTAATCAGCCCAAATTCATTTCTCTGGGACAGAGAACTATTTCCTAGGAAACCAAACCTGGGCAATTTTCTCAAAAATCAAAAGGAACAAATAGGTATCATATTTAGTTAGCAAAAGCTATTCAGAAATGAAGCTGATATTATTCACTAAGCTAGAAAAAGAAATCCTTTTATTTAACCAGCACATTAAAATCCTTGACTATTACTGAATGCTCAAATTGGGTTGTATTCAGCTATGAAACCTTCATATCAAAGAGAAATAGATTTAAGTAGAAAAGAATTAAATAGCAAATTTTAATAATTGCAGTGTGTCTTATTGAAAGGTACTGTTTTCTAAGTAAATGAACAGTTTGACTATCAACTTAAACTTTGTTTTTTCCTTTGTCTCCCAATTATAAATTAATATATCTGTCTCTTAATTATAAAAGAAACATATCCAAGTGTTATAGAAGATGTCCTGTTTCAGCATAACACTGCAGAAATCCAAGAGGTAAAGAAATTCAATTCCCCAAATTAAATTAAAAAGAAAATCTCTCTTCTATTGATCATAGTGACATATCTGCCACAACATATAGCCATACACTTAAAAAAGCACATAAATGCACACATATGCATACACATACTTATGTTCTTACATGATGTGTTAAAGTATGAAAGAAAAGTCGATCTTATCAAATACTTTTAAACTGTATGTAACTAGAGGCATAATTCAGATCGAGGAAAAAATTAGTCACATTTTCCAATTAAGCCTTGTTTCTGGTAAGCATACAGGTAATTTAACCTTATGATCTCTTTTGCTTCTTCTGATATGAAAGTGACATAAAAGTTAATATACTTTGTTGCTCACAATTCATATATATGTATACACACATATGTGCACGCATACAAATGTACATACAAAAGCCCTTCTCAGTGATTAGCCACCGATACATGTCTTTGCTTCAGGAGTGTCTTTTCCAAAAAGGTCTTCTCAGACATATTTGATCTTAGTTCAAATGAGTGTTGTAGCAGTTCATTACTGAACAAAAAGTTCAAATCCAAAAGTAGAGCTAAATATTGGAACCAGAATTTATGACTTAATATTGTTCTTTCTTTATAAGTTTTACCTCAAGGAGATAGGGAGAATAAAGGACAAGTTTTACCCTGCTACATATGCAAGAACTCCTCTAAATCACATTGTCATTCTATACACATGTTTATAATAAGATATAGAGATGCTGCTGGCCAATATAGGGACACACTCATAGTACTTGAGAAGGTAAGGCAGAATTGTGACATCCAAAACAATCTGAAATGTGTAACTCTCTGTCTCTGTCTCTGTCTCTCTGTCTCTGTCTCTCTGTCTCTCTGTCTCTCTGTCTCTCTCTCTCTCTCTCTCTCTCTCTCTCTCACACACACACACACACACACACACACACACATACACATTCATACACACACGCCTACAGGTAGAGACAGAAAGAGACAGAAAAACAGAAATAGATGCTAAAGGGTTAATGTCGATATTAAGTGTCTTCTGTGGCAGTGGCTAGATATTTCAAAGTTAAAATCATAAATAAAGCAAGTGTGGATGTAACAGTGATTGAATCCAATATTACTCATCAGGCAAAATTACCAGGACTCCTGATACTAATCAGAGCCTATGTTGCCTAAGTGCTGTCATCTCTTCCATTTTGTAGCATGTAAAAATACAGTCAACCAGCTTATATGCTCTTGCTTTTATAGACATCTTCTTAGTTGTGAATTAAGCTGATTTGCCATTTAATATCTGCCAGCAACCAGCTATTTGTCTTGATCTGCTGCCTGAGTGTATACCACTGCCTTTCTTTCAGTCCACACTGCACTGCTCTGCAGTCTTACATAATGATGGACTTTAATTCTGATTTGTCCTAAGTGTGTTAATGGTGTTTGGGATGTTTAGAAATATCCACTGTATGTATCATGGTTTGACAGCAGTTCTAATTTAATGTAAATGCCTTGTACTCTCCAGCAGAGAAATTGGACTTGGTTTTGGTCAGGCATGGTGACATACACCTATAATCCCAACTCTTATTCTCCAAAACAGGAAAATTCTAAGTTTTTAGTAAATCTAGCCTACATATTTAGTTGAAGGCCAATCTGCATATATTGGGACCCTGGCGCAGAAATAAAACCAACCAACTAACCAAACAATAGCCTTGAATTTGTAGAGTGAATATTAGAACAATGAATCCGAATTTTCTAGTTCTCTCTCACACTCACTCTCTCCCCCTCCTTCCCTCTGTCCTTACCTCTCCCCCTCCCTCTGTGGGTCTGTGTGTGTGTGTGTGCACACATGTGTGCTTCATATATACATTGAATATGTGATCTTTCAATTTTCTGCTCCAGCTTCTGCTGCCATACAACCTCCATTATTATGGACTTCCCCTCTGGAACTATAAGCCAAAATATAACATTCCTTTTATAAATGGTTTTAATCAAGGTGTTTTATTGAATTAATAGAATCAATAGTGTAATTTCCCATGAATTTTGTCTTCTTACCTAATTTAATTATATTCTTCATTATATTATTTCATAATTTGAACAGCATATTCTTCACCTATGAACCTGTAAGTCCAAGCAAGTGGTAAGTTCTAAAAATAGAATGGTTTAATCAGTTTAAGGCCATATATTTCATTCAAAAGAGGACATAGAAAGAAATAAAAAATTCTATGTAAACTCAAAGGTTAATGTGGCACACAATATTTGACTTTAATTATTAATTCCTTCTGCCTAAAGGCCTTCCATACATACTGGAATTGAAATGTAATCTACCTGCACTGTGGATCTCTGTGTTGCTACTACCAATGTGTGCTGGTTACATTTCTATCAACTTGACACAAGCTATAGTCATCTGAGAAGAAGGAACTTCCATTGACTAATTGTCCTATATGACTAGGCTGCAGGGCAGCCTGTAGAACATTTTCTTTAATTAATGATTTATTGGAGAGCGTCAAGCCCATTGCAGGTGGTGCCATCCTGGGGCTAGAGTCCTGGGTTCTACAAAAAAAAAGTAGGCTAAGCAAGCTATGAGGAGGAAACTGGTAAGCAGCTTCCTTCCACAGCCTCTTCATCAATCTACACCTCTAGGTGCCTGCCCTATTCTGAGTTCTTGTTACGACTTCCTTGCATTCTGAACAGTGTTCTAGAAGGGTAATCCAAATCAAGCCTTTCTTCTCTAAGTTGTTTTTGGTCATAATATTTCATAATAAGAAGCTAAGGAAAATGGCAATTAGATGTCACAAAATTGGTGGTAGTGCCTTAACTCTATAGAGGCTGTTAGGCATGCAACTAGTCAATTGTTGACAGAGGCAGTTTAAAACTCTCCTGTTTCAAATTTGCCAAAAATAACGTATGTATGTTATGTATTTATTGATGGGCATTTGCACCATTACAATGCTGAGAGGATCCTTTATGGAGCAAATGTAGAGGAAAGTACACCATTTATTGCTTATATTATATTAAGATCAAAGATCAAATCTAAACAAAGATTCACACTATTCAATCAGAAAATGATCAGCACTGTGTTCCCTTTCAGAGAGCCAGGCAGCACTTGCAGGAACAAATTACAACTGAGCATTTCTCCAGAATGGGGAAAGTACAGTTTTCTATGAATCTAGTCAGTCAGATATGGAAAGTTTCTCTAGAGGTCAATTCTAGTGGAGAACAGAATATTTTGGGCAAAGTACCACACAGATGTAACTCCCTATCCTCCTGCAGGAATTACTCTGGGATGTTTCTCTGTTCTTCTCTATGAGAAGCAGAAAGAAATCCTAGAGGTGAATCTCAGGAAAATATAGCAGTTCTCAGAGATTCTGATGAGTCTTTATTTTCTCTGCCACTTTACAGCTTGTCTTCCCATAGTTTCACAATGTGTTTTTTTTTTTTTTGAATGATGTCATATAGCTACCTTCACATATTTTATATCTTTGCCTGAGTAAAATTGAAGAATGGATTTTCCTCAAAGTTGATTTTTTTAAGTACTAGTATAGAATATTATGTTTCCATGTGTATACAGCTGCTTTATAAAGAATAAAAGTATATATAGTTAGTTATCAAGAGTAGACACCTGAAATCCAGTGTAAACATGATTGAAAAATATTGTTCAGCCTTTTGAGAGTTTCAGACCATTTTAGTTATTGTTCTGTTTCTGTGATGAAGCACCATGAATAAGACAACTTATGAAAGACATCATTGACCTGGAGGCTTACTTACAGCTTCAGAGGGGGAGGACATGATTATTTATGGTCATGGTGGGGAACATGGCAGTAGGGGTACGCATGGTTCGGGAGCAATAATAGCTAAGAGGTTACATCTGATCCACAATCACTATACAGAGGAGAGAAAGTGGGGAGGGGAGTGCTATTTACTAGGAAATATGCGGACTTTTGAAACCTTAAAGCCCACCCTTAAAGATGTACCTCCTCCAACAAGGCTATATCTCCCAATCCTTCCCTAGCAGTTTTTCCAACTGGGGACCAAACAGTCAAATCTATAAGCCTATGGGGATCATTCTCATTCAAACTGACTTATAGACAGCCAAAAATATTCTTCTCTCTTCATATGATGGAAGGGAAAGTGACTACTTCTTCAAGGTCTTTTTGCACAAATAATATTAATGTTGATAAGTTCATACATGTTTAAAATGTAGTCTGAATCCTATCTTCTTCTAACTTCTATACCTCCCTTCTACTCTTAGTGGATCCTCTCCTCCCTATGTCACTCTCCTAGATTCATGACATTTCATTTTAGTTTGTGATCCCTTTAGTCTAACCATGGTAATAAGGGGGAAACATAGCATTAAAACTATTCATGTGAGTCTTGTAGAATGATCAATGAGTACACAGTTGAAGATACTGACTCCCTCTTTTCATGAATCTCTGTGGCCACTACTTCAACAGTAAGGAACGCAGCGTTGAGTTCATCCATTGCTGGCTGTTAATGGGTTCATTTCTGTACAGACATAGTAGTATAGGAATCCATAACTACAGCGAAACTTTTATTCCAATAGCTTTGCTTCATCCAAGAAATGACATTTGAAGCCCTTCTCCATGTCTTTCAGCTCATACTTTTACACTTCAAATCTTTTTGACAATATTTTTAAACCAGGACATTTTTCTGGATAATTTTCTCCTCCTTTGAATTTTTTCTTGCTAAAATTCACCTGCTGGTAGTACAATTCTTTTCTTATATCTTATCTGAAATGATTCTAATTGCATTCTGTCTACCTTGTTCTACAACTAGAATTGATTCCTTTCTCACATGTTTCATGTGCTCATAGTATAATTTTTCATGTTTTTCATAGATAAACTCTCAAATTTTTATTGCAATCTATGTTCAAAAGACTGTATGTATGGATCTCCTTGATTTATGCTCATGTAAAACAGAAGCCAGTATTATTGATACTTATATCACAAAATTGTGATAAATACAAAGACAGAGACCAAGAAAGAATGAGCATAGGGATCAAAGAAGCCTTAGAAGGATGGATATTTTTCTAAATGTAACATTTCACTGAAAAGATCCCATCTTGCCAGTTCAGAGTTTGATATATAGCAAAACCAAACTCTACCCCAAATACCACTTATCGTACATCTTTCCTGGTAAGTATGTGTAAAATGTATACATAACAGATTGTATATATATCTTCATTATTATAAATGTTATTGGTGCCGAGTGTTGGTGGCGCATGCCTTTAATCCCAGCACTTGGGAGGCAGAGGCAGGTGGATTTCTGAGTTCAAGGCCAACCTGTTCTAGGACAGCCAGGGCTACACAGAGAAACCCTGTCTCAAAAAACAAAACAAAACAAAACAAAAATGTTATTATCAACTGTTTGTATACTTTATGATTACATCCTATGAAGTAATTTGTTAGCTTTTTCAAGTGGTTTAGCTAAGTAGGACTGTTGCTGCTAGCTTAATTTCATATATTTAGCATTTGCTCTATCCTTAAATGTAATTATAACACTTTAAATCAAGGCAGTCTGCTACATTTTCAAATACAGATGATCATTCTGAATACATCTTGACTTGCAGTGAGTTTATCCATTACCAATTTGGCCATGACCTAGAATCATAAAGTATACCAGAAATGTTGCAGTTGTCAATTAACCTCTTCCCTAATTGACCCACAGGCAGCAGTGGAGCATTTCTAGCTACCCCCTCAATGTTCTGGGTTCCAGAAAGAAACACACACACACACACACACACACACACACAGAGAGAGAGAGAGAGAGAGAGAGAGAGAGAGAGAGAGAGAGAGAGAAAGAGGTAGAGAGAGAGCCTTAATTTTAATATACTTTAAACAGTTCAATGGCTGGGCCACTCCCAAACCACCACATGGCTAGAACCTCCCATCCAATATTCCTGAGTTATTACTTACTAAAATCTATATTCCATCTTTGTTGCCCTAGGGAATAAAGTCAGGGAATCTCTTGGGTCTGTTCCCTGGCTCTTACATATTGGCTGTCTCTCTGTTCTTTAAGCAGGCATGGCAGCTACTCCTTTCCCAGCATGGCAGCCAACCCTCTTCCTGCTCCTTCCTCAGTCCCTTTCTGGGAAATCCAAAAAGTCTCCCCTCTATCTCCCTGCCCAGCCACTGTTTGCCAGCAACTTTATTTACAAATTAAAACCAACTGGAGGCAGGATCCCTCTGTGTCTTACATGCAAACATGTAGAGTCCTTTGTAATTAGATGGACCAAATAAGTAGCATTGGATCAAATCTACAAGAAAGATCACTCTACTATCTTGTTGTGATTAGTTTTAGTGAACTGAAACAAACCCAAGAGTCACTGAAGAAGAGGGAACCTCATTTGGGGAATTTCTTAAATTCAGTTGTCCTATGGAGATGTCCCTGGGATATATTATTGATTAATGATTGACATATGAGGACCAAGCTCCCTGAAGATGATACCATCCCTCCCCATTCAGGTAGTTCTGGGTTGTATAAGACAGGAAGAAAATCAAGCACATAGTAAGCTTTATTTCTCAATGGCCTCTCCTGCAGTTCCTGCTTCCAGGTTCTAGCCTTGAACTCGCCTTTACTTTTATTACAATGATTTGTGACCTGCCATTTAGGATGAAACAAATCTCTTTCTTCCTAAGTTGGTCTTGTTTAGTGTTTTGTGACAGCACCAAAAAGAAAAGTGGGATATACATTGCCACAGGGAATTGGATATTGGTGTCTCCAGTCTGACTATGTTGTCTTGGGGAAGATTATGGAAGGATTTTGGAACTTTGAACTAGAAAGGGACCACTGAGTGAAGATAACTCAATAAGCTTTTATGTGAGACTGGGAGATAAAAATGCTGTGAAATATATAGATGCTGGTGATTATCTTGGGAATTTGTAGAGAGAAGAAAAGTCTCTATTTGAGATGTTTATGTGTTATCTTAAATTAATCAAATTAATTTAAACTAACATAGTTTTTAGTTAGGGGGAGCTGAAGAACCAGTAGTGATTAACAAGTGACAAGTACTGTCGTAATAAACTCCTTTGCTTTAAGGGAAATATAGATGGTGGTTGTCTAGGGCTGAAAAATCAGCTGTAAATAATGAGACCAGCATCACATCACTAAGGCAAATTTTTCTGGGAAACATTTCCTATGTGTAGAAACACAGTCAAAGGAATGACTCATGTGATCAATATCTTAGAGAACTGTGAAAGAGGCTCCAGGAAAAAAAATGCAGAGGATCATTTACCTTAGGTGCATTTGTTCCCTGGATTGTTCTTGGATGTGACTTCATATCTCCTGTGAGAACATTTCCTTTTAATTTATAAGACATTTTTATTCTGGTTGGATGTCAGAACATAGCCATAGAACCCAATCTGGTCAGTGTACCCTTAATTTGGATATGGCCTTCTGCCTTGCTTTCATGTTTTCTAAGACATATGGAAAGATAGAAAGATGTAGTATATGTCTACCAATTTTATTTAAATTATTCTGTCCTGAGAAAGTTCTGGGAAAGAGTTGTTCAGTTAATATTTAGCATGTGCTTACTAGCCTTTATTTACATGTTTTTTGATTATATATTTCTGAACTCGAACAAGCTTCCTTGGATCATTGCTTTCTTTGTTATATTCATGTATAAAATCACATCGAAAGTGTACTAAGATTGTCTACAGTATTATATTGCAACCCATCCCATTCTTTTAGGTCCTCAGATCTCCTTAGGTCCATCAAACAATACATGCACAGGTCTGTGAAAGTCAATACCTATGGTTTAGGACATGGAAGACTAGTTCGACAGGGTACCAAAGCTGTTTTTTAAGATGACACTTGAATTTGGCAATCTATAAGAATCTCCCATGCAGTTCAGGTTTTGGAACATGGAAGATGCAGGAGGAAAGGGTTATAGAGAGTAGGTGAGGCAGCATATGTGTGTTAAATGTAGATTCCCTGAGTAGGCCAGGAGAGGCCATTAGTGAGAGTACAACCTTAGTTGCAATAGACTTCCTAGCATATTAAAGATAGCAGAAATTTGGGTTGACCTCCAAGGACAACAGCAAGCATGGAGTAGAGCTCTTCTGTACTATGGATGGAAGAGCCAGAAAAGTGGAGTTACCAAAGCCATTTGGAGCTCAAAAGATTATACTGTACTCTAGCTGTTAGATATTGGATACCAAACTATTTACACAGCTGTATTTTCTTTTTTGCTTTGATTTTATTGTAACTGTGCTCAGCCTCTTCCTTCTTGGAATAAGAAGCATATTATTATTAATATTAATATTATTACTATCATTATTATTTCTTCACAGTCCCACAGGTGAGACACCATACACTGTTAAAGAGGTTACAATTTTTAAAGAGAAATTTATCATTTAAAATGTTGAAAATTGAAAAAGATTATGGGAAAGAAGGAAAGGGATGAAGGCTAACATTGAGTTGTTCTAGCCAAGAAAAAGCTGTGTAATTTGTGAACATAAACAATCTAGCATGGTGGAGGGAGGAACACAGAAGGCCCCTTCCCTAACTAAGGAGCTACTGGTAGTCAAAAGCTTCCAGAAAAATAAAAAAACATAATTAGTTTTCTTTTACAATCTGACACCTGGTAAGTTGACAAAGCTCTAGGGTATGGCCTTGCAGCCATGTGTATACAAGCAAAACAATTTGACCTTGATGGGTTTAAAAAATAAGAATACAAAATTGGAAAGAAGGTCAGCAGTTATTCAAAACATCTGTGAGGTGTTGAAGGAGCTGTGGGATATGAATATGGTCAATACATTGTGGGACAATTATGACTGGGGGAAATGAGCCTGGAACAAGTGTGAGGTGAAGATTTGTCCAAACCCCAAAAATCTAATCTTGAGATCAGCAGAAGTAAGGATTTCTCTCTTCCTCTTTTGGGCCTTCTGGGGCATATAGCCCTATGGATGCCTACCACCACAACGATTGAGGTAGTCATGTAGCCTCATGGCCAAATTATTGGTTTACCTTTCTTTTTCCCTATTAGGAGGCATCCAGAATATATCTGGAATTGTTCTTCATGTAAATGAAGCATTCCCAGAACCTCAGCCCCAGCTAATAATGTACACTCCATCTGAAAACCCTTACCTACTCCTCAAGGTTTATATAGCCTTTGTTTCCCTCACTAAAGGGACCTGTTGTCACAGAAAACTGTCTCAGAGAGAGTGGAGCCCACAAAACATTGTATGCATGTATGATATACTTAAAAAATTAAATAATATATTAAAATATTTGCAGCTAGCAAAATGTGGCTCTTGTGGTCTAGTTCCAATGCATGACTAATATCTTTAGCTCAAGCATAGAATATTAGGGTGACATATTATCTTAACTCTTCCAGGGTAATAGGTAGTGTTTATTTCTAGAGATACAGGCAAAGATTTGATTTTTTGTTATCATAGTATAATTATTTAAGAGTTGGCTCTCACTATCATTAAATATTCCACTGAAGTAAAATTTATCTGAAATTCTCTTGCAATTTTATAACATATAAAAACTTGCTATTAATGATTAGAGGAAGTTCAAAACAATTGGTAAATAACATGTTAACTTAAAGTCTCTATCACTTTTTTCTACCTCCTTCTTCTCCTAGGAGGAGGTTCTGAAGATATACAGCCCACTCTGCCCCTTCCCTGCAAGCAGAGAGCTTGCCTTCAGGGAGTGCACCAACCTAGAGACTTGAGTGAGAACTCCATTTTCTCTCTGGGGATCTTCTAAGGTGGGACCAGCCAGGAGGCATAGGCCTCGGAAGAGGCAAGGCAGCCAGCACAGGATCTTTTTTACCTCCCTCTTCACCTAGGAGGAGGTTTGGTAGATCCACAGCCCTCTATGCTCATTCCCTGCAAGTGGAGAGCCTGACTTTAGGGTTTGTTCTGACCCCAGGACTCAGGAGGGACTACTGATCCACAGCCCACTGCACACAGGTCTTACCTAAAGAGAGCTGATCTTCCAGAAGTGCTGACACAGGCTTACAGACACACAGGAGGAACAAGCTCCAGCCAGAGACAGCAAGAACATCTAACAGATGGCAAAAGGCAAACACAAGAATCTTACCAACAGAAACCAAGACTACATGGCTTCATCAGAACCTAGTATCCCCACCACAGCAAGTCCTGGATATCCCAAAACACAAGAAAAGCAAGATTTGGATATAAAATCATATCACATGATGGTGATAGAGGAATTTAAGAAGAGCATGAATAACTCCCTTAAAGAAATACAGGAGAACAAAGGTAATCAGGTTCAAGGACTTAAAGAGGAAACACAAAAAATTCCTTTAAAGAATTACAGGAAAGCACAACCAAACAGGTGAAGGAACTGAACAAAACAATCCAGGACCTAAAAATGGGAGTAGAAACAGTTAAGAAATCACAAAGAGAGACAACTCTGGAAATAGAAATCCTAGAAAAGAAGTCAGGAACCATAGGTACAAGCATCACCAACAGAATACAAGAGATAGAAGAGAGAATCTCAGGTGCAGAAGATACCATAGAAAACATTGACACAACAGTCAAAGAAAACACAAAATGCAAAAAGGTCCTAACCCAAAACATCCAGGAAATTGAGGACACAATGAGAAGACCAAACATAAGGTTAATAGGTATAGAAGAGAGTGAAGACCTCCAACTTAAAGAGCCAGTAAATATCTTCAACAAAATTATGTAGAAGAAAACTTCCCTAACGTAAAGAAAGAGATGCCAATGAACATACAAGAAGCCTTTAGAATTCCAAATAGACTGGACCAGAAAAGAAATTCTACCCATCACATAATAGTCAAAACACCAAATGCACAAAACAAAGAAAGAACATTAAAAGCAGTGAAGGCAAAAGGTAAAGTAACATATAAATGAAAGCCTATCAGAATTACACCAGAATTCTCACCAGAGAATATGAAAGCCAGAAGATCATGAGTTGATGTCATATAGAACTTAAGGGAACACAAATGCCAGCTCAGACTACTATACCCAGCAAAACTCTCAATTACAATGGATGGAGAAATCAAAGTATTCCATGACAAAACCAAATTTACACAATATATTTCCACAAATCCAGCCCTTGAAAGGGTAATAAATTGAAAACTTCAACACAAGGAAGGAAACTACATCCTAGAAAAAGCAAAAAAGTAATTTTCCAACAAAATTAAAAGAAGAGAGCCACATGAACAGATTTCCAACTCTAAAAGCAAAAATAACAAGAGGCAACAATTACATTTCTTTAATATCTATTAATATCAATGGACTCCATTACTCAATAAAAAGACATAGACTATCAGACTGGGTACATAAAAAGGACCCAACATTTTGTTGCATACAGGAAACCCACCTGAATGACAAAGACAGACACTACCTCAGCGTAAAAGGATGGAAAACGAATCTCCAAACCAATGGTCTCAAGAAAAAAGCTGGAGTAGCCATTCTAATATCAAATAAAATCAAGCTTCACCCTGAAGTGATCAAAAAAGATAAGGAGGAAAACTTCATATTCATCAAAGGTATGATCTACCAAGAGGAACTTTCAATTCTGAACCTCTATGCTCAAATGCAAGGGCATCAACATTTATACAAGAAATTTTACTAAAGCTCAAAGCACACATTGCACTGCACGCAATAATAGTGGGAGATTTCAACACCACACTCTCTGCAATGGACAGATCATGGAAACAGAAACTAAACAAAGACATGGTAAGACTAACAGAAGTTATGAAACAGATGAATTGAACAGGTATCTATAGAACTTTTTATCCTAAAAGAAAAGGATATATCGTCTTCTTAGCACCTTAAGGTACCTGCTCCAAAATTGACCATATAATTGGTCACAAATCAGGCCTCAACAGATACAAGAAGATTGAAATAATTCCTTGCATCCTATAAGATCATCATAGACTAAGGATGCTCCTCAATAACAACATAAACAATAGATTGCCCCCACACACTTGGAAGCTCAACAATACTCTACTCCATGATAGCTTGGTCAAGGAAGAAATAAAGAAAGAAATTAAAGACTTTCTAGAGTTTAATGAAAGGGAAGCCACAACATACCCAAACTTATGGGACACAATGAAAGCAATCCTAAGAGGAAAACTCACAGCTTTAAGTGCTTCCAAAAAGAAAGTAGAGAGAGCGTATACCAGCAATTTGACAGCATATCTGAAAGCTCTAGAACAAAAAGAAGCAAATTCGCCCAAGAGGAGTCTAAGATAGGAAATAATCAAACTCTGGGCTGAAATAAACCAAATAGAAACAAAAAGAACTATACAAAGAATCAACCAAACCAGGAGCTGGTTCTTTGAATAGATAAACCCTTAGCCTGACTAACTAGAGGGCACAGAGACATTATCCTAATTAACAAGATCAGAAATGAAAAGGGAGACATAACAACAGACACTAAGGAAATCCAAAAAATTATGAAAGGCTACTACAAAAGCCTATACTCAACAAATCTGGAAAACAAGTATGAAATGGACCATTTGCTAGACAGACACCAGGTACCAAAGTTAAATCAAGATCAGATCAGCGATCTAAACAGTCCCATATCTGCTCATGAAATAGAAACAGTCATTAATAGTCTCCCAACCAAAAAAAGCCCAGGACCAGA
>JADRCD010070921.1:0-13939 GCA_019843815.1 Montemys delectorum | reverse complement strand
TAGATACAGTCCTTTAAATTGAGTACATTGCTTCTGGAAATACACACGTGCACACAATGTTCAACTGATTTTTCTCTTTCCACCAGAGACTGATGCAGTTTTAAGAGACTTTTGTTTTGATTTAAAAAGATCCAATACATCTACATCTAACTTTTGTTTGAATTAGGAATACCAAGAAGTTCCATCTTGATCTACTTTGTCTCCACCAGACTGATGCTCATGGGACTCATTAAATGCTGCGTGTGGGAGGAATTCCTAATCCTCTCGGTCCTGGAGAGTGCCTGGTATGCCTCTTCAACAATGGTTAGGTATGCAATGTAAGGCTAGCCCTAACAAAATTGAGTGGATCAAAGTGGCCCCAAGATCTCTGCCTCTTTTCTGTGTGCTGTTTTCTCCTAGACTTTTCATCCACCTCATCCAAAGCCTCATGTCTGATGTGAGAAGTTAGTCATTGTGGCCAAGGATAAGTCTGATATTAATGAATTTATCATCTATGCGTCCCTTCTCCCAGAGTAGTTGTGCTACTAACCTCCTGATGAACAGCATTTAAAGGTCTTTTCAAGAAATATGAAAAGTCTTTCTGAAAAGCACAAGCAATAGACATTGCCTCTTATTCTGTGACACGGATTTACTGAAATATTTTTTTTTACACAAAAAGAGATTTGATTCCTTCTCAGCTATGGAAAGAGATCCAAGATCTTATATGCTGCAGACATGGCGTGCTGTTAATTATGGTATTTCCATCATACATTGATTCTCAGCTTCCTCATCTATAAAATTAAGGGGTTCAACAATCTAATGTCTAACTTTCCTGCCAGCTCGGATATTTTGTGGTTATATGATCGTTGGTCCAGTGATTGAAAAATGAGAATGTCAGCCAGAAATATTGAAATCAAATTTTATTTTTGGAAAATGACATTACACACATCTTGCAAATGTACACAGAAATGAGAATTCGATGGAGACCAGAGCTTGAGAGCCAAAAAAGATTGCAAGAGCAGCTCTTTGGCTGCCCAGTATTGAACACTGAAGATGCACAGTGTTCACAGTTCACAACACCTCACACACATGGGGGAGCTTCTCTAGACATCCTTGAAGTCCTCAAACCAAAGAGCCCTCATCAAATTATGGGGGAGATTAATGGTCACAGGAGATATAAAGAGCCTGCTCTAACCAGTTTACATGGGTCTTGCCAAACATACCAGTCCAAGAAAGAACAGCAAACCAAAGAAGAGAGTATCTTCTTGAAACACTGTCTTTGTATCACTCAATGTCTAAGAGTGTGCTAAGCATTGCCTGGGAAACAAACAACAATGCATCTAAACCCATATCCTTGCCTTTGCTGACTGAGGCCTAGCTGAGCATCTGTTGCACATCTCTGTTTCGCTTTTGTTCCCCCAATAAATATTAGTCAGCAAATGTCTGACGTCTCCAAATACCTCAAATACAGGGAACAGGGACATCCTTGGGTTGTATGATTCTAAGAATTATTCAATTCTGAAATCCAGCAGCCAAAGACACTCCCAATTTGCCTCTGATTTTTATGTAAAAGGCAGCTGAGTCTTGGATAGCCATTCCATTCCTTGAGAAATGGTCCATAATTTCTGAGAAATTGTTGTAAAGTTCTTTTCACACACACCCCTTTTGGTTTATTTGCTCTTTGCTGACTTTACTTGGCAGAAATTCTTGGCTCTTAAATCAGTTATTTACAGTTAATGGTAAGATATGTGGGAGCAGGCAGTGGAGGGAGGGAGGAGGGCCACATGGAATAATATATTCTTTTCAGAGGTTAAAATGAGTTATTTAAGAAATGTGATGTACAAGACCATGCATTTACTCTCCAAAGGTAGTCACTAGCAAGCTAACAACTCTAACACTACAATCACCAATTATAGCTGTTTTTCTACACGTACTCAATTCTAACTACAGCTATAGGGCAGAAAGGGTGGGCTGTTTCCATTTTTAACTTTCTCCCTTTGAAAATGGCCATAAAAGCATTTTCTGTACAAGTTTAATGGCACAAAAAGGTGACCAAAAACATTTTTAAATAATTTACTGCACATGAAAAATGCAAAATCCACTCTCAAACCATGCATTAGCTGTGTATAAGTCAAAGGGGGTTGACTTAATGCTGCAATATAATACACTACCAAACATTGGATATATTTTAGCTTAACTTCTTCCTTTCTCAACCCCCTTAAAGAGAACTTAGAAAGACAAGTCACTGGAAAAATAGGCAATGCATACAGTATTGCCAAGCAGTGACAATGACATCGCCAGGGGTTCTAAACTCTGTGGAATTAATTAGCAGACTTAAGCCTGCTAATTACTGATATATGGACAGGCAGTCCTGGATCATGAACAGTTGATGTTAAAAGGAAAATGTTTAGGTAAATCTAGAATCGGAAGGACAAATACATTTAACTAAGTATTTTTTTTCCTATAACCTGGATTTGTTAGACACTTTTTTTGACTTGAATTAACTTTAATTGCCCACCAGTTTAGCTTAAACAATTCAACAGGTGGCAAACACAGATCATAATGTTATAACAGAGAGCTTAATGAATAGCGTTAAAAGTTTAAACAAATTGTTCCTGCTCCCCTCTCTCCACTCAGCCCAACCAAATGACAGGAACAATTACCTGTGGTCTCTCATGATATTATATTGCAGCTTTTCAAAACTATGAGAAAATTTAATGAAACTAACTAACAATAGTTTGCCAATTTGAATAGATGGGGAGACTCTTTTCCTGTTCAGCTGATTATTTATCTGAGCACATTATACTGTTCACAAAATGGCACACACACATACACACACACACACACACACACACACACACACACACACACACACAAAGAAGCACAAAGTGTTCTGTACAATGCTTGCTTAGAAGGTAAAGACCTAAACATTCATGAGCTTTAAGGATAGTGCTTGAAAAGATCTGCTGAGACTTAAACAGGAAAGAAGAAAGGGCCAGAATCAGGTTCATTTCTACCAACCTACTTGTGACTGAACAGAAGTAGAATCAGGAATTGTTGAAACGGAAAATAATTTCTCTTCAATCCCAAGGCAAAATTTACAGACTCTGAAGAGGCATATATGACTAGTAGTGAGGTGGGAAGAAGCAAAGGATTCCAAAAGAGGAGAAAGTACCTCACAAGTCAAAGAACGGATGCTTTTGATACAGAATGAAAGTTTGATAACAGAGTTTAAACTGAAAACAACTATAGGCATCTAAATAGAGAAAGAAAACAGGAAGTGGAATGACAAACAGCCATTTATTTCCTTGAGCTGCCAGAATTGAGACATTCTGAAGCCTTCAGGTCTTTGCTTTAGTTTACAAGATTTTGTCTTCTGACTTCTCTGTTCTCTTTGACCTTTCTCAACTTCCCTGCCGTTGTAATCCAAGTAGGACAGCACCTTACTTTCAATTGAGAATTCTCTACTTCCCTAGCCCCAGGTGTGCCAGATAGGGAAAAATCACTTCTAGTTTTGACCCCAGTAAACTTAAGAAACACTTCACTTCCCAATGATAGCCAATCTCACACCAGTTTGGGCAAAACGCAAGCTCCGCATCAATCCTTAAAGAGGGATCATACAAGTCAGTACTAAGAAGCCTTTGGTGTGATGGCTAAGGAAACTCCATTCTGCACTCAAGGGAGCTAGAGGCCTCTCTAATCAAAAGGAAAGCACAAAAAGTCAGTAACCTATTCTTGCTCCAGCTGGCCATGTTTGAAAGAAGAGGAAATCCTGCATGATTCACAGACAGTGAGTGGTACTACACATGTGGTTTTAGTATGGCAGAGGCAGAAGCATGAGCCTCTATACTCCAGATTACCCCTGACATATTCTAAATGGATAGGTCAGTACTCAGCCTTTACCATCTCACAGTTCAGCTCTAAATCATAGGACATAGGCCCTACTGTGTCCCCAAAGGAGCTCCAAAATACCCCTTCCCTACAGGCACCAACCACTGTTTAAAAAAAGAAGAAAAAGGAAACAAAAGAGAAAGATCTTATGCTTTCTATTTCAATAGCAAACTAGACCATGAAGGAAGTCAGTAAAGCTATGCTGTCATTGGGTTTCTGCTAGAGAAGTCTCTTGATACAGTTGTTCCCTGGGCAGTCTCACCTCCTGAAACATTCTCACCATCACAGAAGCTCATTGGGGACCCATGGACCAGTGACTGCTCCCATTCTAAGGAGATAGGGCTTATTTCCTTCTCTGTTTTCTAAATGAAAAATGCATTTGGAGTCCAATGTGAGAGGAAATGGGGAAATCTCTATGTAGACTGTTGGAGAGACTGGGCATGGAGACACAATTTTATACAAATCAAGCATTGAGTCACTTGCCTTAAACATAGGCTAAATGATTCTAGGATATAGAAGCTGCCTGCCCACTTTAAAATTCCCTGGTCACTCCAAGCTAGAGGGAAGAAAAGATCGAGAAGTTTCTGAACTTGAGTAAATTTAGTAAGAGATCTTTTAGAATTCAGTTACTATTCATTAGTTCCCAGGGAGCCTTGCTGCAAAGAGAGTTACACATACAGATCACGTTGCCCTAATTTCTGTCATGGAAAGCAAAGATATAGGCTACACCCACAGAGAGAATATAATGTGTAAGATCACTGCATGCTAATTTTGGTACAGATACAAATATTCAGTGTCAGCCAGGGCACAATTTAGCGACAACACCCACTTGTTTATACCTGAAAATTGTTTGCACCAGGGAGCAGGACTATGAGGGCGTAGAGATTAAGGACAAACACAAGACTTGATTATCTTTCTCTGACTTGGCTCACTCCCATATTTTAAAGGAAATTGTTATTAGTAGAAAAGATAGCCAGACTAATTTTTTAAATGATAAAAAAGTCATCTTAGAAAGTCAGAATAAACAAAGCTATTGCTCTGTTCTTCAACTTCTTATTTTCTCTGCTCTGGAAACAAGTAACCACTCCCCTATCCTGGGAGGAACACGTGTTGCATGCATTGAAGGAAGCTGATAAGGGACAAAATACTCATTTTCACACTAACATGCATAGAGTAGGAGTTCAGGGGGCTATTTGAAAGATTCCTCAAGGTAGGGCAGCAACCCTCTGGTGCTCAAAGTCTAAATGCCTCCCCTCTCCTTGGAACTGTCTGCAGGCCATGTGGATGAAGTAATGTGAAAATGAGGAAGAAGGGCCAGATTAGAATGCTGTGTAGATTTCTTGCTGAGACCAACAAAGTAACATATGGATCCAGGATGCAACATGACCCTGGGAAAGAATTTGCAGGAGCCTCACAGAAGACAATACTGGCTAGTTGGGGAAAAAAACTGGAATAAGAGCCAAGAGGTGTAGGTTCTAATCCCAGCACTGCCAATGGGCAGCTGTGTGACCTTAGGGGGAAATTACATCGTCGTTTCCTGGCCTTAAGAAAATGAAAAATTTGGAACAAATAATGCGATCTTAATCCTCCTTCCAGCTAGAAAATGCTATAATTCAGTCTAGGCTAATACTAAAGTCCACGAGGACACAAAGCAGTCATGCTAATGGCTATCCTTTCCAAAACAATTATGAGAAAAGAAACTTTTCTCTCACTTTAATTCTACTTAGCACTACTTAACGAAGTTAGTTGTTCAACCCAGCCCCATATATACATTTCCCTTTTTTTGACCCTATTTCTATTTCTGTGGGGAAGAAAAGTCAGGAGGTAGGAACAAGCAACATGTTCTGTGTGTGTGTGTGTGTGTGTGTGTGTGTGTGTGTGTAAGAGAGAGAAAGTGAGAGAGAGAAAGAGAGAGAGAGAGAGAGAGAGAGAGAGAGAGAGAGAGAGAGGAAGAAGGGGTTTATAGGAAGTGGTGGCAAATGCTTGCTGACCATGCACACTGAACTTGATGGGACTAAAGTGGTAAAACTGGATTAGGAAAAACAGAGAATGAATATGGGGGATGTAGGAGCTTAGTTCTGAAAAAAAATTACTTGATTTTGACCCAATTTAAAATTAATTATTGGAGACTTGAGTTTTAAAATATAGCAACCCCTGACACACAAAGTAGCAGTAAAAATTTTTTTTCTTATATGCCTGTATATAAAGGAAAAGTATTTGTTAAAGGGTTCCTTGTAGTTATCTCAAAGAAAGACAGAAAGGATACTGTTCTAATAGAAGGATATCTGTTCTAAGACTATTCCAAAGAAGATATGTCCATAGTACTTTCTAGTGCTATCTTATGCTACAAGTAGAAAAATGTTCAGAGAAGTACCAAGAAGCCTGGGCATAAGGACTGTTGAAATGTCTTTGCTCCTATTCTTTCAGTAGGATCTCCATGGCTCATCTTAAATGAATACTTGGGACAACATGGGATTTGCTCAAAGATCAACATAGAGTGTGCTGGAGGATCTGGCCCGGAGGTTAAAAATAGACCTCCTCCCACAATTTCTAGCCATCCCAAATAACCACCTTTCCCTAATTAACTCAAATGTTCTGGGAGGCACTAAGAAATCACTGAGCTTCTAGGGAAAAAAATAGGGGCTGATTAAAATGAGTTTCTTAATCATTTCATGTGGGTATACCAATAAAGAGGGGGGAAGAGTGAAACCTCATCATTTTGGGTTCTTCAATGAGCAGTTTAAGCAGAAACCAGAGCTCTCATCATCCCCCTTCTCCTGAATCAAAACCAAAAAACCGTCTCTTGTAATCTCGTAATTAAGGACATCTGAAATTTATCAAGGGGGCTCTAGCTACCCCTGCCATCCTACTTCCCCCTGCACATCAGCAATGCCACCAAGTTGTCATCAATTCATGTTGAGTTGTCTTGTGCAGTATTTCCTAATTATGAAGCAGCCTAGTCACGTACACACACACACACACACACACACACACACACACACACACACACGAACCTCATACTCATTCTACTTAGAATGAAAGGACAACTGCATGTCATTCAGCAGCCAAAAAACATGTTGGCTTTGAATGCTGCATCTTTCAAACTATCTGAACAATTACAAAGAAGTAAAGGGAATCTTCCTATCTATTAAAATCAAACACAGAATTGGCATGCATGGCTTTCACCTAACTTTAGTTGTCTTGGCTATTATGGGCTATGAATACAGAAAAAAAGCAATGTTATAAACCTGTACCTCAAAGACAAGAGTTATTTCAAGTGATCAATCCATAATAAAGAGAATTCCTTTCTAATGCTAAAGTCAAGTGAAAGGTCTCTGCATCTTAAGTATGAAATATTAGGATTATAGATAAAAAAGAGTTACTTAAAATATGCCATAACATTTCATTTAAAATATAACTAGAATGTCTGGTCCACATTGAAATTATTACTGTAAGTGTAACTGTTAAAAAGGTATCAAAAACCTGATTCTATTGAATTGGCCTCTAGTCATTGTGTTTTCTCCCGGAGCTTTCTGTTTGGCAGTGAGAGCATGATTTCTAAACTACAGTATCCTTCTGCATTTTTTTTGGTCAATTTTCTACTTGTGTTTTTTAGACAAAGGAAAAATTCACCAGCTTATAAAAAAAGGAGCCTGAAGAGTTTTGCTCCTGAAATACAGTGTTGAGTTTTTATAAAAAGGATATGGTTTCTTGCTATAAAAAGCGACCAAAAGGTGTCAGACCTGAAAACAAATTCTCACAGTGTTTGTAGTGTTGGTTGTTTACAAGGCATTCAATAGAACAGAGCTAGATGGATACCAAACCGTTCATGTACTAACTTGTACATTAGAAAGCCTCCTGGAGGAATCATGTATGTGACATCATGTACCCCAAACTAATCAATTGTCGATTGATTCCAAATTTCCCCAATTAGAGGGGTTGACCAGGAATCCACTGTGCTTTATATAAATCCTACTGAAACTTGGCAGTTTTCCCCCTAAATTCTACCTCATCTCTTTCAGCTAGCCCTATACCACAGCCCTAAGCACATGGTGTCACATCAAAAGTCGCTGGTGTTTCTCCATCTTAACAGCCAGGATGAATGCTAGACAATACACTGGGGGTTCAATTAAGAGCAAAGAGTGAGGCCAAAGGACCTGACTTGCCACTCTCCTGAGATCCTCCAGCATTCTGAAGATACAGAGGCAAGGGACACTTAGGTTTTTCGCTTTTAGATCTGCATATGAAAGTTTTCCCCACACATAAAACATTTTAAGTGATGTGGATGTAAACAGCCTTCCAGAGAAGGAAGACTAGTTTCTGAACAAATTGAGTGGGGAAAATACAAAGGCCCCTAAGCATTCAGTAGAAAGGTCATGGACTAGCACATTGTGCAGTTCTGGAAAAGTCACTCAAAAGGATGGTTATCAATCTATCGCTTATTGGTAAATGTGAATTAGTGGCCCAGAAGAGAAGTCACAAGAAAATAAACCCTACATACTACAGAGTATTTTGAAAAGCAACAACAACAAAAACGTTTAAGCACCAATAGCCTTGTTGGTCACTTGAGCGAAAGTATTCTGCTGCAATAATAGGCTTTGATTTAGCCTATCATCTTTCACATGGAATCGCCAAGTGAATCAGAGTCATCCAATGACAGCGGCAGGTACAGGTCCTGTAAGAAAAGAGACAAAGTTAATTTTCCCTTATTTGGTACCGTGAGCTTTGAAATGGCTTTAGTGTTTTGAAATAGTATTTTTCTAATTTTATTTTTAAAATAATTAATACATTCACAGGGAGCTTTAAAAGTGTGTCAAGAGGTATCCATGTATTATATCAATATACTCTTTACTCAGCTTCCCCTAAAAGGTAACATCTACCAGATTGACCTGTTCTTATTTGAGTGTGTGTGTGTGTGTGTGTGTGTGTGTGTGTGTGAGCGTGTGTGCGTGTGTGTGTGTGTGTGTGTGTGCAGGGGTAAAAGTTGGGGCAAATAAAAATATCTAAAAATCCTATAAGGAAAAGATATAAAATTAGCTGTCCTTGGGAGCTTTGAAACTCTCTAACATATATTCTTGGAAATCCAAGTGACTGGATACATACTGATGACTGAGTGTATGCTCAGTTAAAACCGGAGATGATCCTAATCTTTCAGTCCCAGATGATTTTAGGGCCCTATGCAAGCAATAAGTAAGTAAAGTCCCTTTACTTTAATTTTATTAAATTCAGTTTGTAGATTAGATTTGTAGATTGGTTCACAAAGTTTGCCTACAATGTTTATAGAGCGTGTCAGTTATGTTGTATCTGTGATATGCATACGGCATTTCCTCCAACCCTCTAGTCCCTCTAGTAACCTTTGTTCTGTTCTCCATCTCTAGATATTTGAATTTTTTTAAAAAAATTCACACATAAGTGAGATCATGGGATAGTTCTCTTTCTGTGTCTGGCTTATTTCAACAGACAACTGTATGATCTGGTAATTACAAAAACGTGTTGATGGACATTTTGTTTATAAAGACATAATTTGTATGTTTATAAGAGGCCAAAGGAGAGGAAAAGAAACAGTGCTACCCATAGCAAAAATTTTAGAAAGAATTTAAATAAAATTAGTATTAATCTGGATTGTATTAAGATAGCAATTAAACCATTCACTGTTGAGGTGAATGTTGAGGCCCAGAAGGTCTCCAATTGTCCTTTATATTATTCAAGATCTTTATGTCCTTTCTGAGAAACACCCACACAGTTCACTAACTTGCAGCAGCCATGTGTTGTCTTCTCATAAGACTGAAGAAAACAAAATGCAGTTACTGAGCTCATAGTTCATAAGATTTTAGAACTAGAAGGACAGACAGTTAAAGATTTTGTAGTTCATATGAAGGGCCCAACGAGTCTACTTATTGGCCTTCTATCTCATGATTATATTCATTATTCAATTTAAGGCATTGAAATTTTCAGTTAATACAGATAATACCCATCTTAATTGCATCAATTTGCTTCATATATACTGGTGTAATGTTCTTAAGTGGCATACACATATTGATAAATATATTTTCTGGGCACATTGACCCATTCTCCATGAGAATTTTTTTTTATTTTTCCCTAGTAACAAATATGCTTTAAGTTCAATTTTTTCTAATATTTGTACAACCATCATAACTTTAGTTGCAGATTAATTTGTATATTAGATCTTTATATTTGTTCATCTGACTTATCTGCTATTTTGTATCTTTGATCTCCATCTTCCTATTTCCTTCATAGCTTTTTCATGTGATTTTACTCTCAATATATTTATGTTTTTCAGTCTGAATTGCTTTTGCTTTAGATAGCATAAGGATAGGTTATGATTTTAAAAAAAACCTACTCTAGTAATCACAGCTTTTGAGCACTTTACTAATATTTAAAGTAATTGCTAGTAAATAGGTATTATATCAGGCACCTCACCTTTTTCTGTCTTGTCTCCTTTGCTCAGTATTCAATTCTTTGTTTTGTGCAAAATGTATATTATCTAGTATATAATTTTATTGTTGGTTTTGTTTTAAATGAATTTTTATCTTATCTTTAAATGTTGATATAATTATAATTGTTTGGTGGATATAATTAAATTAGATTTGATTCAGACTTTACCTCATAAGAAATGATGAGAGGCCTACGGGTAGATTTGTAAGGACTCTTCTTGTAGTTGCTGTGATTTAAAGATTCAGGCTATGGAAGGAATCTACAGGAATAAAGCAAGGTATGAACTGCTTCTATACCTCCATGTTAAAGCCTGAGGGGTGTGAGGGAAGAACAATGTTCAGGAAAAGGAATGGCCTCAGCATTCTCTTTTTGTGGGCTGATACGTAGAAATACAGAAACACACACATTGCTTAACAATACAAATAATTTGCACCTGAAATTCATTTGCTTAGTCCCTTGGAGCCCTCCAGAACAAAATGTTTGTAACAAATGCAGCTGTGCTGGCAATACTACTGCATTAGAGAAAACAAAAAGGTGGTCTTTGGTCCAAGAAGCATATAGTCCAAAAGAGTCCAGGAAAGACATTGGAGAAACCTAGCTTCTTGCTTTTTTTTTTTTTTCAAACACACCCTGCACTTTCTTGGTAGTATAATGCTGCTTCTGCTGATGATTTAAAGCTTGTTCATCTGTTTGCCTCACCAGCCTTTTCAAAGCTTATCCAGCTTTCAAGACTCCAGTTAAATAGCTCGTCTGTGAAGTCTTGGCCAGCTCCCACCTTCCTTGAGTCTCCATCAAATGGCCTTCCCACCCTGTTCTGGGTTCTTGCTTATATTATCCAAAGCCATTTATAATTCAAGCTAATGGTGCCTCTGATCTCTGGGTCAGGACTCTTCTTTATTCATCAAACTATCTTTCTGACCACTGCTAGGAAGGCAAAAGAAATCTGCAAATATAAAGAAAAAAAAAGTGTGGATCTAAATGATGTGAGAGATATACCTTCGGGTACTATGTCAGATATATTTTCCTTTTATTTCCATTTTGCAGAATATTCTTCGAGTTTAGAATTATGGGTGAAATCACTAAACTGAAAATCATTGTAATTAAACCAGAGAGCTTTTCTATGGTTCTATATTTTTATACATTTTCAAACAGCATATTATCTTCAAAAGCAGTCTTTAGTAAATATTTGTTAAATCTTTCTGAGGCTGTCATTAATCTTTGTAACTTTTGCCCTCATGTCTAAAATGGGACAGCTATCTAACTGCCCTTTCTCTTGCACAGGGATACTGCAAGGATAAGCAAGAACATGGCTTGTGAAAGGTTAAAGCAGTATAGAAATACAAAATCAAATGTTGTTCTCATTAACTATCTTAAGATGTATTGTGTGTCCATATTGCACTTGAGTATGCGGACTTTGGCTAACCCCATTGCAGCTGCATTAAAGAGGATTGTCCATGAGCTGCCTAAGAGAAGCCAAGCTCTGATTACAGCTTTGAGGCCCAGCACAGCCATCAAAAGTTACCAAGGGGATGCTAGGACTTCAAGATTCTTTCCAATTGCAAAGGAGGAAAGTGATTGCCTTGGCCACCTGCTTCCTGTCTCCACAATGACTCAAACCTTTCAGGTCCACTTGGACAGAAGTTCAAATGAGATCTGCTCTGGCCACTGCCCAGGGTGTTTGATGGCCCAGGTAGCAAGCAGGGTGAAAGGACAAATGCAAGGCTCAGACCTGAGATTTGGAAGGACTGAGCCAAAGTCACAGCCAGCTTTTAGCTTATTCCAAAAAGTCAGATCAGTCTCCATTTCTGGCCATGTAAATGTAAAGCCATGGGATGTACATCTTCATTTCTAGAGTGTGCTTCCTGAAAGATAAAATCTTAGGAACCCTTCCAGATAAAAAAACACTAAAGGAACACAGTCAGAAAAATGCAATATCTGATTCTAGATGAGATCCTGGACCATAAAAAGAATGTCACTGAGGCAATTGATAAAATTTGAACATGGACTATAACAGTTTTATATCTTTGTTGATTAAATCTCATGATGTTATGCCATGGTTAAAAACCACTTTGCCATTAGGAAACATATATTGGATGTATCAGTATAATTGGGCACTATACTTGAAACTTAAATCTCAGATGACTCAGAAAATAGTAAAAAGTAAAGGTTATATGTATTTATATCCATATACAGATAGAAAGAGCATAGAAACAAGTTAAGTGGGGCAAAACAGAAATATGTGATAAATGTATATAAAAAGAATACAGAGTCTTTATTATTACTACAACTCCTCTATAAGCTTTAAGTATAGTATATTTTACCAAAATCTAAATGTACATTTAATTTTAAAGATTGACTAGAAAAGTATGATACAATTTATTAGCATGTGTCTGTCTTAAGAAAAATTAATCTTAAGAATACAGTATCCCATGAACTCCATAGAGAAGAGAATAGTGAGACTCTAACAATGTTCCCTCCCATGAGCTTAGTCCAGTTCTTCAGTGACTAAATTGTTACAGAATTGAGCAGAAAAAATAAGGCACATATGTCTACAAGCCCAACCAGGAGAAATAAATCTGACAATACAAAAACTCACCGGAATGATTTACCAAGAACTGGTCCTCAACCTAAATGAACTGGATACATATGCCAACTGAAAGGCTGAATGATACATGTATGCCGAGAAAATATCCAAACTGCCTTGGTTGATGGAAAGTGCTGGCATAGAGAACACTTCCCAGAAACACTTTGCAGAAAGTTATAGGGTGAAAGTACACTAAGAAGTGATGGAGTCTAGAAAGATCTACATGGAAATCGCATCATCAGAGACAATATGTTTCCATCTTTGAATGTCTATATATTAACAAACCTTGCTACTTAGCAAATAACCAAAAACTGGCTTTTTCCTTCATCCCACAACCTCTGGGTAACACAGAGCATATTCTGAAATCCGATAGCTCAGGAAGGAGAATCCAAAGGTTCTGCTCTGGATTAATACCAGAAATAAAAGGCGTCATTAAAGGAAAGAAACAGGCATTATCAGCAACAGGGCAAGGAAAGGTCAAATTAAACAGGAAACTAAAAACATGCTGTAAAGAAAGATAAAGATAACACATATGCTATGAAATATTTTTAAAGTAACATTTTGTGTGTGTATGTGGTATGTGTGTGTGTGTGTGTGTGTGTGTGTGTGTGTGTATACTTTCCTAAGTGCAGCACACATATGGAGGTCAGAGGTCAACTTTCAGTTGTCGGTTTTTTTGTCCTTCCACCATGTGGGTTCTGGGGATTGAACTGAAGTTTTTGTGTTTAGTGACAAATGTGTTTACCCTGAGTCATCTCTCCAGTCCTGCTGTTAAGTATTTAACAATTGGCTTTCTGTAAGTAAAATGATAATCTTGATTTATTTGCTGATTTCCATCATCCAAATAGTCCTGCTGTGACCCAAACTAATATATTAAACACATAATTTAAAAACTAAGGTGTGTGTGTGTGTGTGTGTGTGTGTGTTACTAAATACATAAATACAACCTGCTCCGTCAGTGTAACGTAATGTTACTTTTATGTATGTATTCAGGGATGACCATTTGGTATTTGATAGCCAATTGGTGTG
>JADRCD010070919.1:0-10056 GCA_019843815.1 Montemys delectorum | reverse complement strand
CAAATCAAGTGCCTTATTTTCTTGAGCATTTACTATGTGCTATGTAACTTTTGAGAACCTATACCCAGGAACACAAAATACAAATCAATAAATCCAGTTGCTGTGAAAAGTCATAATTCCGTGAGAATGATAACTTTCATCGTATTCCATGAATATGATGATTCAATATTATACTTTGTCTAAATGAACCAGGAAATGGTGAATCCAAATGGTCAGGATGGCTTCTAGAAGGATATTCACTTTGAACTGGTGAGAAGTCAGATCTAAGTAGTTAGAAACTGGTGGGACTTGTGGTAATGAGCAAGCATGATAGGGAATAGCATCATATCAGTGGCTTCCTAGTATCTTTCTTCTTCATATCTTTAAGTTGAATATAATTTTAATCCTGTTTTATTATCTTGATCACTCTAAGTACATATCTAAGTCTTCCTAGTCTATTATAGCAACCAACCATGTGATGAAACCTTCCCACTTAGTTAATTTTTATTTAAACCATTTTCACACAGTATATTTTAATCATGTTCTTTCTCTTCCCTCAAGTTTTCCCATCTTCCTACCCACCCAATGTAATGTTCTCTCTCTCTCTCTCTCTCTCTCTCTCTGAAAGGGAAAAACTTTTATTTTGATGATGCTTGATTATTACAATTAAGCAAAACAAATATAACTTTATTTAGTGTTCACAAATAAGAGACATGATGTAGTTACTGGTATATGACAATGCTTTTATATTTACCCCAGGTCTTCTATGATGAAACAGATGATTTGATGTTGGTTGGCCTTCTGCATCAATCATATCCACATTGACTTTGTTTTAATTTTATTGATTTCTTTTATTTTTTGAGATTATAATATAGTTACATCATTTCTCCCTTCTCTTTCTTCCCTTCAAACCCTCCCATGTATCACTCCTTACTCTTCCAAATTTATGGCCTCTTTTTCACTTATCATTGTTATAGACATATATGTATATATTCTGAAACATATAAATACAACCTGCTCAGTGTGCATAATGTTGTTACTTCTATATAACACAGACACGTTTTATAGTATCTTCTATGTATTGGTCCTTGAAAGTGATCAAGGTTGTTCAAATATCCAAAGTTGCTAGATGTCTCTCAATAGGATCTGCCTGCTACTAAAACTGTCAGCAGGCAAATAAAGAAATACAGCTCAGTGAACAGTTAAATCAATAGTGTGAATGGACTTTTAGCACCTCATTGACTTTTATTGGTCATTGACTGTATGTGCTGTTTGTTGAGGGTCAGTAAAGTAATTTTTTCCTCTTTTAATCATCTGCTTAGTATTGTTCTTTTTAGAGGCCACAGCTACTAGAGAATGAGATGTTGCACGTGTGTGCACAGACATTCACACACATACAATGAAAATGGTATGTAAAAGTGCTATTCAAACTTGGATAATCCAAAATCATTGCGGTTACTCAGTTTTTTTTAAATATGGTTGCCTGAAATTGTCTGTTCAATTTAGACAATGATTTCTGTGCTAAGCTGGCACATGAGTATATGTCCTCAAAGCAGCCAGTGCTGTTGACATTCCATGAGATTCCAGAGCTTCCACAGTCTCATGAGCGGATCAATGCGTTCATTTGTATATGTTCTATTATGTTAGATGCTTTAAATGAAGGCATTAACTAAAATGCATTTCCAGACTTTGGCTCATTGAATTTGAAATAAAATGAAATGCTTGATAGAACAGTAAGGACACAAGGAGAAATAGGGCAGTGCATACACAGGATAGGTACTGTCTCTGATGCAGCAGATGCTGACCCAAAGAGATCTAGCATCAAGGTCGCACTGTTGCAGCAGTGTCTTTGAGAAGGATCAGTGGCAGGGCTGGAGAGAGGGCTCAGCCATTAAAGGCCAGGCTCACAACAACAACCACACAAAGAAGGATTAGGGACTGTACAGTGCCTTTATGCCAGGGTTAAGTAGTATCAATATTCTAGTTCCTGTTGGTGATTGAGAGGATGGTATCTGAATCTTCATTGGGAAAAATGCTAATTAAGCTACAGTAACCTATTACATATGAGGAGTGAGAAGTGAGGACCAAGTGAGAGCAATTAGTCATGATTCTTCGGAAGGATACAGATTGAGGAGGAGCAAAAATAGCAAAGAAATTAAAAAGTCCCCATATAAAAATCCTTTCTATATGTTTGATGCCTGCTACTAGCTAGGAATCATTCATTATCCTCCCGTGTCAGTGCAGCACAATGACTATATGTGATCTCCTTCTCAGTCTACTTCCTGTAAGTTTATATTTGGAATGTTTGTCAAAAGTCCATTTATTAGGTTTGTTTTCCAGCACATGCTATTATTGGGAGGGGAATCTTTACAATCTGGGGCCTAGTGCAAGCAAATTAGGACACTGCAAATATGCCTCTTGGGCCCCGTCTCTTGTTCTCTCTTCTTCCTTTCCCCATCTTTCTCCTTGCTAGCCTCAGTAAAATGAGTAGCTTGTCTGTCCTATATGCATCCCCCAACTGTGATGTGCATCTTTACCCCAAGCTCAAAGCAATGTAGCCCATCAAGCATAAACTGAATTCTGTGAAACCTTGAACCATATTCTTTTGTTTTTAATGGGTTTATCTCATATAGTTATTACAATAATGGAATGCTGACTAACACAGTACAAGCAGGAAATCAGTCACGAAAAATTTAAAATTTAGACTCCAACTCAAATAACAGAAGCTACATATGTTAAAAGCTGAGTAACTTTGGGCAGATTCCTTGTCTTGTTTGAGGCTCTGTTTCATATGGAAAGTTTTTAACGTATGAGAATTATAATAGTTTGGTTATAAATTCATTCACCTAGTATTTATTGAGTAACTACTATGGACCAACTACTGGTCTAGTAGTAGGACTAAAACAAAGAACAAAATGGAATGCCTCTAGTTCTCACATAACTTACACAGACTAGAAGAATTAAAATAAGAAACAAATAAAAGACTTTGACAGATGCAGACACTTACTTACTTGACTGAGGTTGAGGAATTCTATGGAAGAATTAGGGGAAGGATTGAAGGAGGTGAAGGGGATGGCAATCCCACAGGAAGACTAACAGTGTCAACTAACTTGGACCCATCAGAGCTTCCAGAAACTAAGCCACAAATCAGAATATACATGGGCTGGTCTGAGGCCCCTGACTCATATGTAACAGAGGACTGTCTTGTCTGGCTTCAGTGGGAAAGGATGCATTTGATCCTGTAGAGACTTGATGCCCCAGGCAAGGGGGGGGATGCTGGGGGCAGGGAATACCCTCTCAGAGGCAAAGGGGAGAAGGGATGGAGTGAAGAACTCTGGGATGGGGACTGAGAGGGGGCAACATTTAGGATGTAAATAAATAAAACAATTAATTAAAAATAAAAAAATATAAAAACAGAGGCTATTCCAAGTAGTTATTGCAGTCTTTGAAGAAATGTAAACCATAGTAAATAGAAAATGAACTCTTAAAGAGAATATGAAGGTCTTGAGAGTCTACATAGGGAAAACCTCACTGACTTAGATATTTGTGAAAAATCTGATGGGATTAAGACAACTGAGCTAGGTGGACAACTGTGGCATGCTTGCTTCAGGGATGAGACATAAAAGGTGCAACTGCCTTGAGATATCCATTCGAACCCCAGGAGCTACATGGTACAAAGAGAGAACATGGTCTCCTAAGTTTTTCTCTGACATTTGCATGCTGCACCATCTCCAAGAAATAAATAAGTAAAGGAATAAATAACAATTATAAAAATAATAAAGAACATGTAGGGAAAACTCATGATAATCAGATAGAATCGTAAAATGAACATTGTTTTGGAATGATTTATGAAAGCAAGGAGTCAAGTATGGCTGAATTGTTAGAAATAGGCATATCAGTAGGAGATAAAGTAAAAAAATTCAACAGGAAGCCATATATAGAGATGGAGGCAGTCCTTCTCAAGTTATCCTTTCTCTCTCTCTCTCTCTCTCTCTCTCTCTCTCTCTCTCTCTCTCTCTGTTTATGTATGTATGTATGTATGTATATATGTATGTATGTATGTATGTAAGTGTGAAACCCTTAGTGATCATATTGATCTCTGGATGAAAACTCAGTAGGTCTGGGATTTTGCCTTTCTCATTGACTCTGGCCCCATAGACACTGCAGGTAGCATGGTGCAGGGTAGTGTAATAAGTGTGTATCATGATACTAGTTTTAGTTCTGAAATTGAAAACCATAGGGAAGTTGGGAGCAGAGTGGCTTACTGATATGATTGCTATGGCTGCTGTGCTAGTAAGATGTAGTCAAGAGCACTGGCTGGCTTTTCAGACAAAATATCTGAATTTCAGTTCAAGTATCACCACTCATGCATGTCTTTTACAAGTTGCTTAAACCTCTTTTCCTCCCAACATTATTTTTAATGTTAAATGTTGGGAAAGGATAAAAGGAAGGCATAGTATGCATCTTTATGACTTATACTTTCATTGACCAATTATTAATATATTGGTATTGTGCTTATTAATTTTTTGTCAACTAGACACAAGCTAGAATCATCTGAGAAAATGCCTCCATTATACTGGCCCGTAGGCAAGTCTGTTGGGAGTCTCTTTTAAATGTAGTTTTAAATAATTATTTCTTTTATTTTTAAAATTATAATTCCATCATTCCCTCTTCACATTCCTCCCTTTAAAACTTCCTATAATATATAGCATTGCTCTCTTTCATATTTATGGTTTCATTTTTCAATAATTTTTATCTCATGCATATATATATATATACACACATATATTCTTAAATATAACTTGCTCAGTCTATATATGTATGTTTTCAGGGCTGATCATTTGTTACTGGATAACTAATTTGTGTGCTCTTCCCTCGGGAAGAGTATTTCTCTTGCTGTCAGTGTTCCTTAATTCTCTTTAGTTCATTCTGTAGGATTGGGGCCTCAAGAGCTTTCCCACATCCATTTTAGCATGCCTATGCTGTTCTTGTTCAGTTCCTGTTTAGGCAGTCATGGTGTGGAGGCTTTATGGGTGTAGCTTCTAACATTCCTAAGAGACACAGTCTTACAGCAGGCTATCTGGCTCTTACAATCTTTACACCTCATCTTCTACAATGGTTCCTGGGCCTTAGGTGTAGGAACTGTATTGTAGACATGTACATTGGGATTGACCTCCACCCCTTGGTTGTAGTTTTCTCTAGTCATCTTCCTATGTTGTAAAGAAAGTTTCCTTGATGAGGGGTGAGTTCTACATTCCTCTGTGGGTCTAAGGACAGAAATTTACAGTGTAGTTAAGGATTGTTATGCTGCTTTAATTATGTAGCTGCTATAGGTTTTTCTCTAATATCCATGACTTCACTAGCCCTGTGTAATTGGCAGTTTCCACAACCAGGGCTGATGTCCCTCTTGTTGGGCTGCTCTTATGTTTAATTAGAGAGCTGATGGTTAAAGCCTAGGTATACATGCCACAATGGCATCCTTAGGGTTACTGTGCTAAGGTTATTTTTAATTTGATTGTGTTATATACTATTGCTATTGTTATTTTATGGCCAAATTCTCTTCTAGTAAGAACATATTTAATCTAGTTTCTGTGGGTTGATTTTTTTTTGAGTTTCTAGGTGTTTCCATTATTGCTTTTTAAAATTGTCCAGGTTTACCTGTGTGTTTGTGTGTTTGAGAGAGAGACCTTCTTCAATATTGTATCAGCTTTTTCTCCCATGAGCTTTATTCCTTTTATGTAAGTCTCATTTTAAAAATGTATTAAGTAGAGTGGCAGGTGGCTTGAGAGATGGATCAGTGGTTAAGAGCACTGCTTGTTCTTGCAGAAGAGAATGTTCAATTCCCAGTACTTGAAATGTGGTTTACCACAGTCTTTAACTCTACTTCAAGGCTATTTGACACTGTCTTTTGGCATCTGTGGGCACCAAACACATTTGTGGTACAAGTAAATACATGCAGACAAAACACTCATACACATAAAATAGCAATAAATATAACTTTAAAAACAGTGTCAGATAATAAAAATACTCAAAGAATTGTCTGAGGACCAAATGAGAAAATCTATATGAAAGGCTTTGCATACTGCTTGGAATATAGAGTATGCTGAATACATTGATTTTTCCCTAATGATTATTAAAAGAGTGTGAATAAAGAAATTATGGCCAGATATAACAAAAATTGGATAAATTAGATAATCTTAGAGAATGTGCATTACAGGGTACAGGCATATAGATTTTTTTTACAGTAGCTCTAGGTCTGTGCGGTTTTTTCTCACTGCACAGAGAAAAACAAGTTTCCTGTCACGTGCAGTATTTTAGCATAAACAGTTATGAATCTTGTTCTCAATTCCTTATGCAAATAACATTAAAAATAAGTCATACGCTCAAGGAAATGAATTCTTAGTTTTGATGATTTGGGAAGAGATTTTACATAAAATGTTCAATCCTAAAGCATTTCATTTAAAATTATTTGCAAAAACTTTATGAAAAAAAATATCATCACATGTAAAAAGATTGGTCTCATTTGGATCTACATCTAGATCCAAGTAGCACAGGAATGTAACCCCAAAGTCTTACGGTGAAGAGATTCTATTGCTTCACCATTTCTAAGTTCCATTATCCTTCGTTTGGATGGTTGGTCTTCATGTATTTTAATTTTGTCTTATAATTACTAAAATCATTCTTTCTAAAACAAGTAATACATGCTATTTGTGGGTAAATTAGAAGATACAAGTAAGCAAAAAAAGGGAAAAAGTTATTTTTCCCTTTAGCAGTAAAAGATAACTTCAGGCAACAAGGAGCTGGTTCAGCCAGTAAAGTGCTTGCCGTGCAAGCATAATTGCTTCAGTTTAGATCGCCAGCACCCAAGGAAAAATCTATGTGTGCTAGGGTGCCTGAAATCCCAGAGCTTTGGTAATATAAAAAGATCCCTGGGCTCTCTGGTCAAGCCAGTCTAGCAGAATCAGTGAACCCCAGTTTTAGTAAGAGATGCTGTCTTAATACAATATGGTGGCACATGACTGAGAATGACACTTGATGCCAACCTTCAGCGTTTATGAGCTGCGTTTATACATACATACACACACACACACACACACACACACACACACACACACACGCACACAGGAAAATATATAAACATAAAATAATGGTAACTGTAATTAATATTTTAGCCAATAATATGTTTTTATAGCTGTTTACATTACTTTTGCATAACAAGTATGTCCTGATGTTACAGTATTGCAGAGTGCACTGACCACAGAGGTCAGACAAGGGTGTCAGGTCCCCTGGAGCTAGAGTTATAGGCAGTTGTGAGCCACCCAGTGTTGGTGCTGGGAACCTAACTTGGATCCTCTTCAAGAGCAGTAGGAACTCATAATTACTGAGTCATCCCTACAGCCCACCACGATTTCTGAAAACTATATCCAAAACATAATTTCATGTTGATGTATATTATGTTAAATAATTTTCAAGGACAGAAAATAGTTAAATGATTTTATAAATATTTACTTAACAATTTTTTTTCTAAGCATCATTTCTGACACGTCTTTTATAGACAGTAATCTCCAACCCCTTTTCTCTCTCATGCTGGGAGGGAGGGGTTTAAAGAACCAGGGACTATCTTGTTTATTTGAGGTTCCCTTGTACCCAGTAAGTAGTATTTCTGGATCCATTTAGGAATCAATTAAGTTTTTTTCAAGACATGCATAGTTAAACAATACCTCAAGTTCATTCCTATCTTGGGATTTTTGTGTTCCTGGTAGCATGCTTGGTAAGACAGATTATAAAAATAATTTTTGCAAAGAAATTTCAAATTGCTTCTCCAAGGTTTATGAGTACATAGCCTGGGGGTAGAAGTTATCTGAATCTTCCTTGAACATTTTTATGTAACATTTTAATTACAGAAGCAGGAGGTACAGAGATATCACATTCACATTTGATGCATAGTTTTTATGCCTCTTCTGATAGTCTTTAATATGTATAGTTTTTTTTTTTTGAGAGAAAGGAAATGTTTGCACTAGGGCAAGGGGCTTTGCATGAGCAAAGGCAGTGATATCTATCCATTTGGGTAGGGAGGGGAGGGAGAATGAATTATTAGATGCTCTCTCATTTTGGTAGATCAGTAATGATAGTTCTTGCAGGGTAGGGGAGAATACAATTCCCAAAATGATTGAACTACAAGGTGCCAGGAATGGCTGGATTTTATGATTTGTGGTTGAGACTTTGAGGTGTTCTGTTTCAGCTAGTTTCAGCATTTAAATAGATGTTTCTGAAAGTGTTCTAGCCTTGAGAATTCTAGAGGTTGTACTTAGTTCTGTACAGGCATCTAAACTAGTCTGGCTGTCATCAGAATCAAGACTGAGAGACATCCTCTATGTGATGAATTTTTCTTAAAACGTGTAGGCAATGGTAACAGGGTAAGCTTACAATTGGGAACTATCATTGTGTTGAGGCAACTGTTGTCATTTTCTGGTTTACTTTGGGCTGAGTAAGTGATCATATTTACTGATTGAATGAGAGGAATCTTAGTGTTGACAGGAACTTCAGAAACCCTATAAATCTGGACTAGTCGAGTGATAGATAATTGGTGAGTTAAAGGACATGTGTGAACCATTTGCATTCAGAGCTGGCCAAGAATGTTTTATTATAAGCAGTTGCCTTTTTTATATTTATATTTTTGAGAACTAAATAGTTGCATTCTTACTGTTCTACTTTTAACCTATTCAAATCATAGGCTGTCTCCAAGTATATTAAACATAGCCATTGTTAAGTAACAATACTCATTGACATAATTCTTTGGCATTTTTGGAGGTGTCTGACCTATATTGGCCATGTTTAGATAGCACTGCTTCACAATGTGTCCCCAAATATGGCTCCATGCAGAAAATTGGGATAAGGTCTGGTTTACATATGTTCTTTCTGGGACTCTATTAGTCAGGGTTCTCTAAAGGAACAGAACTAATATAATGAGTATATTTTAAAAGGGGCTATTTTTTAGAGTTAGGTTAGTCATAGGAATTGCTGTCTCTCAAAGGAAAGCCAAGAATCCAGTAGTTGTTCGGTCCATAAGGCTGGATGTCTCAGGGAGCCTCCTGTCTACATTGAAATCCCAAAGAAGTAGACTCTAATGCCAGTGAAGATATGCCTCGGCAGGAGGATAGATGAACTTGCCAGCAAGAATGAAGGAAAGCAAGAGAAAAGTAAAAGCTTCCTGTTTTTCTTGTCTTTTTATGTGGACTGCCACCAAAGTGTGACTCAGATTTAGGGCTAATCTTCCCACCTCAAATGATTCAAAGGAAACAAATCCTTTACAGGTGTGCCCATGTGCTTGGGTTTATTTGATTCTAGCTATAGTTAACAACCAAGATCAGCCATTGTAGGGACCAAGCCACAGAAAGTAGTAGCCCCTTGGGGAAAGTGTTTCCTTCTCAAATGGATATGAGAAGTATAAAAGGAAGTACCCTCTCATGGGAGCACATTATAAACCTTTTCTTGCTAATGTTCCATTGTCAAAGCAAGGTATAATATACAAAGCAATATAGTCAGTTTCTGCTAGAGGAACTGTACAGTTAGTCACATGCCAGTCCCTGTGGATGTGGGTGAGGATGAATAATGGAAGCAATGAGTCAATCTAAACATTTTTATTGCATTTCATTTTACTTAGTTATTGTGTCAGGGACAGCTTCTGAAAGTCAGTTCTCTCCTTAAATTGTGTGAATCCCTGAAATTAAACTCAGATCTTCAGGCTTGGTGGCAAGTGCCTTTATCCATTGAGTCATTTAACTGACTTCATTTAATGAATTTATCAGTTCAAAGATCTACACTGTCTTCCACTCTGAGCTTTTCTTTGCCAATTTCCTTTGTGTCCTTGTAAATATTTGTTTATTTATTTATTTATTAAAATACAATTATATAAATTTCTATTTCCTTTTCCCTTCCTCCCTCTAACCACTCTCATGTATCTTCATTGCTTTCTATTGAAATTATGGTCTCATTTTCTTTACCTGTTATTATTTCACACACATTAAATACATACATTCATACATACATATCTACATACGTACATATACACACACA
>JADRCD010070917.1:0-12090 GCA_019843815.1 Montemys delectorum | reverse complement strand
GATGGTACCACCCACAAGGAGCCCTACCCCCTTGATCACTAATTGAGAAAATGCCTCACAGCTGGATCTCATGGAGGCACTTCCCCAACTGAAGCTCACTTCTCTGTGATAACTCCAGCCTGTGTCAAGTTGACACACAAAACTAGCCAGTACACTCACACACCCATTTTCTGTAGTTCATCAACCAAGCACATCCCATTTACATCAGAACTCACAATGGATCTCAGTCTTGACAAAGTTCTTTAGTAATCATAGGCTAGGTCCCATATTATTACGAGTGTCTTCTGAACAGAATCTCTTAATGCCCGCCCCAAGAGCAACACAGCTTTGCCATGATAATGTGCATCTGTTAAGGGATAGAGAGAGATGGCTCAGCGGGTAAGAACACCGGCTGCTCTTCCGAATAGTCCTGAGTTCAAATCCCAGCAACCACATGGTGGCTCACAACCATCTGTAATGGGATCCAATGCCCTCTTCTGGTGTGTCTGAAGACAACTACAGTGTACTTACATATAATAATAAATAATTCCTTTTTTTAAAAAAAAAATGTGCATCTGTCAAGAAGCACTTACTAATACCAAATATCTCTATCTCTCCCTCCCTCCCTCTCTCCCTCCCTTCCATTCCCCCTCTTTCTCTCCCTCCCTCGCTGCCTTCCTCCCTTTCTTCCTTTGTTTCCCAATTACAATTTCTAAATGTTTCTCTCTGAAATTTCCCTGAAAGTATAACAGCAGCTTTTTCTGGTTAAATATAACAGAGTGCTGAGGGACGGACGGAAAACAAAGGCTGCGAGAGGCAGAGACAGTGCTGCTTCTGGGTCCTATATTCCGACTTGCCCCACCCAATTCCCACGCTTTCTCTGGGACACCACATTGTATTGAGGGATTTCCTTCCTCCCTTTCCTAGGTTATCTACAGGAAAACAGACAAGAAAGAATCAATTTTGGTGCATGCACGGACATAGAAGTCTCAAGATAGCTCTGTCTAGAGGCCAGAAAAGTCCAGTATGCTAGATACCTGCATGAAGATATAATTCATTTTAACCCATTAATTTTGTACAACCAAAGTGCACTCATACTACTGAGTGGAAGGCACATATGAACAAGGTACAATGATGTATGTGAAAATATCATAAGGGAAACCATTACTTTCTATGTAAACTAAATAAAATGGAAATATTGTCTGCAGTTTAGGTTTTCATTGTCCACCTCATTTTCCAGTCAGTTCATGACCTGGATACTCCTCCACAACTGCTGGACTGTTTGGTTCTGTTCTTTCCCAACCTTCGTTTCTATACTACAGATGCTGACCCTGTGCTCAGAGAAGCAAAGAGAACTAGGATTAAGGGGTTGTCTGGGAGCGAGAGTGGAACAGTAGGTTTTGATATACTGCTTAACTTCGCCCTGGGTCTTCTGACTGGTTCAAGCCTGATGCTTCCTTAAAAGAATGCAAACTTCCTTAGCTAGAATCAAACATCCTGAAGTTGACTTCCTCTTCCCTTCTCTTGGTTTGTGCTGCCCTCTATAGACAAGACACACAAAGCAACATTGGTGTGAAAAACATCAATGTTTAGAACTGGATGATATAGCTACAGATCGTACCTTTTACTAATTTAGGTCTTTGTAGAACATTTCCCACATATCAACCCCAGGTTTGCCAAACCAGCTCTGCCCTCTTAACTTTGTGGATCATTTACAGGACTAAGATGAGCTTGATCCAGGTGTAGGAGTCTATAGCCCAACTTTGACCTTAAGTTCCCAGGCAATCTTTGTGTTCATAACAAACTGTTCATAACGAGAATGGTTCCTTTCTTCTTTATGTGACTATCGAAATCATGTCACTGAGGTCAATAAGAGCTCACAAGCTGGATCAAAGAACTTTGCTTCTCTATAGTTCTTGGTCACCTAAGATCCATGCCACAGTCCCCAGTTTCCACTCCCACCACCACTCACACCTGACCCTATGCTGCTCTTTGTCAGAGTATTTTATTATAGCAACAGAAAGGAAAACAGAGCCCTGAGTAAATTAATGCCCCCTCCAGAGTTTGATGGTACAGACAAAATCAGTCACAACCACCTTGCATAAAACAGAAATTTCTGGAGCCAATAACTGTAGGAGCACTTCAACAATAAGTTGGGCAAACTGATAGATCCTGGGAAATAAAAATTCCTAGACAATAACCGCTGTTAGAGAAGAGTGAAAGAGAGCATGCTGATACAGAATCTCAATCTCTCTCTCCCTCTCCCTTCCTTCCTCCTTCCCTTAAAAGGGAAGTATTGAAGGTACACTTTAATTGATTTTTACCTCACAAACCCAACATGTTTTCTCATTGATACTAAGAGGAAAATTTAAAAAAAATCCATTCATGTTTTTGGGCAAGGAGAGACAAAAATGGTAATTATAAAGTATTGCCAAAATGTTAGTATGTGCCAGGCAGTGGTGGCACGTGCCTTTCATCCCAGCACTCAGGAAGTAGAGGCAGGTGGATCTCTGTGAGTTCAAGGCCAGGCTGGTCTACAGAGTGAGTTCCAGGACAGCCAAAGCTTTACACAGAGAAACCATGTCTCAAAAAAAAAAAAAAAAAAAGGTTAGTTTTTGATAGCAAAAGGTTGAGCGTGATACCATCTGACCTAGAGCAATTGGCCAGCCCCAGAAGTTGTTTTCTCAAGCAAATCCTGAGGTATTGGGAGGGCTCAAATCTCGGAACTCACTATCCCCAAAACACAGACAAGCCCAGATGTCTCGAGTGCAATAAATAATTCTTTCACAAGGAAGTACAGCTGTTTAATGAAAAGAACTGAAATAAGATGATGGCATCAAATGCTCCTAAATCCCATTTATGCAGAAAAGCAGTGGTAGATGGGAGATACTTTCAGAAACAAGTTTATTGGCCCTGCAGAAAATAAGCAAGCTTTATATTAGCCAGAGAAGTCAAGAGAGAATGGAGAGCTAAACTTCAGTGAAAGAACTTAGTGATAGTCTATCTAAGCACAGGCTCGCCCATGCCTCTGAGGTAACCTTAAAGAAACCCACCCACATTCTCTGCTGGTGTTTCTAGTCCCTCAAAAGAGAGCGGAGCAGACTATATTCATAAGGATCTATGATTCGGGCTTTCTAAGATTCTGGTGACTCTCGGAAGAACCTGCTCAAAGGGCTTGTCTTTATTTTACCGAATTCAGGACACTTGCAAAGATGAAGTGTCTACTTTAGGCACATTCGTTGAAATTTGTGCAAAGGGAAATATATTTACCTACTAATGCCTGGAGTGTAGAACAGCAATGAAGATTTTAAAAAAGACACTGCATCAATTGAGAGGAAATTCTGGAGAATAAGATGTTTTGAAGACGATGACCTTGGTGAAGCTTCAACCTATTTCTGAAATCCACAATGTGGGCACAGGACATTGTTGGGCACTTGGATTTAGTACTAACACTCCAAGGAGAAGCTGGTAGATTTCTGTGAGTTTGAGGCTAGCCTGCTCTCCATACGAAGTCCCCGGCCAGCCAGAGACATCTAGTGAGACCCTGACTAGAATAACAGCAGCAACAACAACAATAAGGCCAAGATGAGCCTAGGCTCTCTCACCTCTGACTGACCTTCAGGTGTAGATTGTGAAACAAATGCGAGGTGAAAGGGAAGGAAAAGTTCTAAATTATGCAAATGTGTTTTAAGTTGTGCCTCCAACACATGTGGCTCATTTGAAAACAATGGAACGTTTTGTTTGATTTGTTTTGACTTGGTTGCGTGAAGGAAATCTTGATTAGCTGGGTAGTTGAAACTCATAGAATATCCATTAAAGTGGCCACTGTCAAAAAAAAAAAAAAAAAGAACAAACTCTTTTTTAGACTGGTTTAGTAAAACGACTAAACAACAGCAACACCATCAAAAATCACCATAACTAATAGCAAAATAAAGGCCCGTGAAAGAAGCAGAGTCTCAATTCCAGTTGCCAAAATAATCGTGATAGTTTTGGTGGGATTGTTTCTCTTTTTTAAGAAAAAATATATTGCAAGGCACTAAAACATGAGACAAGCCGGATGGTGGGTAGACACACCTTTAATCCCAGCACTTGGGAGGCAGAGGCAGGTGGATTTCTGAGTTCGAGGCCAGCCTGGTCTACAGAGTGAGTGCCAGGACAGCCAGGGCTACACAGAGAAACACTGTCTTGAAAAACAAACAAACAAAAAACAAAAAACAAACAAACAAAAAAAAACAGACAAACTCATGAGACCAAGGGCTTTCCCTTCCTTCTTATTGTAGCAATCCCTTTATGCTAGTCTAAAATACCCGACCACAATGTATTTAACTAGAGGGCAAAAAAACAAACAAAAAAAAACGTATAAAAGCTCCACTCTTTGGATCCTGAGGAATTTGATCGTTGAGGACTATTATCTCCTGGGCCTTATTATATACGTACAATAAAATTGTTTCCCAGAACACAACTTGGCTATCTCTTCCCTTGGTTCATGCAGTAGCATGATTGTGAGTATTACAACATTTCCTACCTAGTTCAATTTATATGCCATCCCAGACCCATTTGATTCTACCTCTGATCCTGATTAACTGTTTACTTTCTGGCCAGAAGATAGGGGATAAAGATCATCCTGCTTGTACATTCCAAGAACCATGGTCATTGCCACCCTGGTTCCAGCTACAGCTGGAGGAGTCACATGACCATAGTGCCACCTAACGGGAAGAGAGGAATGGAGGCACGAACTAGCATGATCTCCCCATAGACATACGAAAGAGTTAATGTCCTGTAAGGCAGACTTTGACCAAGAGATCAGTTGCTCAGGAAAGTGGCTCCGTGACAAAGTGCTTGCCTGCCCTGTCAAAAGCCCTGCGTTTGATCTCCAGCACCACATACCAAACACACACACACACACACACACACACACACACACACACATGCATGCACACGTGCAGACACATTTGCACATGCATGAATGCCCGGTTTTACCTGCTTTCTACTTAGTGTTCTGGGAAACCATGCTTTAATTATGTCTAGATGGTAACTAACTCTTATGTTTGCTCTGCATGTAGCCTTGCCTTAGTCCCCATTTATCTTTACTCATGTTTTCTCAAATTGCATATCCCACTAAGGTGTCATCGGGTAAGCTTTTGTTTTCTATTTTTCTAGTCCTGAGCTAAGAAACCACCAGATTATTAATTTTTAATGAAATAAAGCTCTGTGGGAAAAGATAAAACGTTGCTGTGCCTCAACAGTAGCAGCAAACAAAAACGCTTCAGTTAGAGAGTAACATGCATAAATAACTAAGGTCTGATGAAATATAAAAAGTGTGTCCACAAAGTAAGCCCTTTGTCTGGGAATTTGTACTGAAAATATATGTTGACTTCCTAATATATATGATTGGATACAACCAAGATTTTATTTATTTATTTATTTATTTTGTTTGAAGTGTTTAAATATTTTACCTGCATATACGTCTGGGCATCACATGCATGCCTGTTGCTGATGGAGGCTAGAGGAGATGTCGAGTCCCCTGGAACTGGAGTTACAGATAGTTGAAAGCCACTACTACATGGGTGCTGGGAATCAAACCTGTGTCCTCTGGAAGAGCACCCAGTGTTTTTAACTAGTGAGTCATCTCTTCAGCCTCATAACCAATGTTTTAGACAAAAATATTAAATACATTTATTTAAAGAACAATATTTTATACAATTATTCAGTATATCCAAAACTTAGAAGTCATAAAGAGAAAATAAGCAAACATCAATCACTAATCATTTCTTCAAGAAAAAACCCATAAAGTTAATGACGCAGATCTCCACCAAACCTCTTACTTTGATAGAAGCAGTATCTATCTAAATCGCTCGAATGCCAGATCCTTAAATAAAGAACCCTCTATGATCTTTGTTCCCCATCTACATTGATCTTAGGGAGAAAATGTTCTAAGCAGGAAACATTAAGAACCAGTTGTGCTTATTACTTCTACTTCTCACAGTAATAAATTATCATTCTGGATTTTCTTTTCCAAAGGAAGTCACTCGCACCTTGTTTGATAACTTGTTATGGCCTCTGCAAGCTCAGCAAGGCTCAGGAAATGAGGAGGCTGCAAGCTCAAACAAAGCTGGCTTTATTGTAGCTCCCCTTCCACCTTTCAGGAGGGAGGTTAAAGGTCAGCCCACTCTCAACAGGGGATCGAATTACATTTGCATGAGCCTCTGCAGACAGAGTTACCCCTCCACTAGGGCTTGCATCCCTTGCTTCCCTCCCACTCCTCCCCACCTATCTTCAAGTACCACATTGCCCAAGCTCTCAACACAGGCCTGACAAGGCCCCAGTGGAGAAGGTGAAGCCCCGTGAAGCGTTGTTAGTTCTAAGTCAGAACCCCTTTCCTGTCCCCACCTTGCCCTCAGCCTGAACACACAGAGGACCTAACAATAGAGCTGAGATTGCTCTGAATTAAAGACAAGGGAGGGCCACAACTTAAAACAGACAAACCAGGGACAAGCTTCAGCCTGGGATGTGGTGTAACTGTAATGTAAACAGCCAGCATAGAAAACAGTCTTATGTGATCGCTATGTTCAAAGGCCTTCTCAACAGAACCAAGCAAAACCAGAGAGAGCCATGAACATGAAACGTATGTTACCTATATCAATTGTCTGCCCTACACTGGAGTCTCTTTGAAACAAAGCAGATGAAATATGAATTAAAGAAAGAAAACCTGTTTCCTGAGCCTTGAAATGTTATGCTTTGAGAAGGTGGGGACGATTTATAAGCAACTGAGCTCTATCATTACAAAATTATCTCTGAGCACATTTGGACTGACAGAGATCCTAAACGTGTTTGATGAGGAATCAAAATGACAGGCAATCCTCTGGGTGTCTTGCTAGCATCCCTAAAAGAGGAGAAACTAACTTCTCCCTGACCTGACCCATGAGCTTTACAGACCAGTCACAGCAAGGATCCTGCTCTTCCTAAAATGATTGAGAGCTGCAACCTTTTGGGGAAATACTGGAACACCAAGAAGTGGCCTAGCCTTGCCCCACACCTGTCTCACTCAGCACTTGCCACGACCCAGCTTATCCTATCATCATCTGAAATAAAAACATAAAAACAAAACACACACACACACAGATTAACCAAAGAAAACTGATATTTGAGAGTTACAGGGAGATTCACTACTCAGACCAACATAGCACATTAAACCGTGGACTTATTCAAAGAGTCTGAGGCAAGGGGAAAAGATGTAAAGACAAAAACAAGGAAGATCATAACTGAGGGTTTCAAACCAAAATTCATGACTTCGATGATTAAAGTTGTCAGGTTCCGCAGCATCTGCACATGCTTGTGGTTCTGGTGATCTTTGGTGACCTGTGACCGTTAAGGCAATGGTCTGTAAGAATTCTTCCTAGTAACCTGTCAGCCCCATTGACTTTTTATGAATTATTTTATAAGGGTCTCCTCTTTAAACAGATACAGGCTCATCAGATACCTTCTCTCTGCCCCTCTAGGCTTTTCTTCCACCAATCCACCCGTAATGACCTTCTGGCCTGTTGTATCTTATTCTTCAAGCACAACCTCCTTAAGTTCCCCTTCTCCAAAAAACCATTCCTAGGCATCATTGTATATAATAGTTTTTGCTGCCTCTAAGCACCGATAGGAAGCATTCACTCGTGCCTAGAAACTCTTCCCAACTTGTTGATTTGTTTTTTGAGACAGAGTGTCTCTGTATAGCCTTGGCTGTCCTGGAACTTGCTCTGAAGACCAGGCTGGATTTGAACTCATAAAGATCCACCTGCCTCTGCCTCCCAAGTGCTGAGATTAGAATTTTATAAACATACACAGACATTAAATTTAAGTATTGTCAGATATGGTGTCTCCAAATAGATCCTGAACCCAAGGACAAAGACAGTGCTTTTTTTTTCCTTCTGCTTAAACATAACTTTATTGATAAAGCACAACTCTTAGATGAACAAATTTAAATCAATACAAAAGTATAGCTTATTTATGACATATAGTTACTTCACTGTTTTGTTAAACAATAAAAATATCTCAACCTAGGTAGCAAGTTGAATTAATAAGTGCTTTCTCTGTGCAAGCTCTAATATATATTTGGCATACTTAAAGTGGCTCAGTCTAAAGCCAGCATCAATGGCTATTGATGATCTGTGATATTCTTTATTCCTAAATAGCAGCTCAAAGGATCCCTTTGCTACACAAGCGCAATGAAAACCGAAGAATTTACAAAACGCATTGTTCCCACGTGCAAACTTAACAACCATCACATCAGTGTTGTTTGGAACAGATCTCAAATTATAATTTGGTTAAGACTTTGAGAACTTTCACTTTGACCACCAGATCCTTGTGACTTGCTAATGCTTTGATTTTCTTCACACATACTCCAGACTCTTTAAATAAGAAAAATAGTGAGCTTCTGCTGAATTCTTTCCTGGATGATGCAAGCCCTTCACTTTTTATGTTATCATTTATATTTTCAAAGAGGGTAAGAATGTTAAGAAGAATCTCTCTATCCCACTCTTTATTAAAGAGAGAAATCAATTCTGATGGCACTTTACAACTGACCAGCTCTCTTGTCATGGCTGGGTTTTCAGTAAAGTTTATAATTAGTTTCATAGTCTGTATCTTGGTGAAGTGATTTCCCAGGAATAATAAAGCAAAGAAATCTGGGAAAGAATAGGAAAGCAAATGTTGGTAGTGATTAGTCACAGTCATGTTGGTTAGGAGTCTTAATCCAGCCATCTGGACCGCTGAGTCCAAACGACAAACCATGGTATCATCACACACTTGACTGATATAAGTCTTAATCTTGCCCTGATTTTCAGAATTAACACTCAAGTTATTAAGAGCATTGTAAGTCTTTTCCCTAATAATGGGGTCTCTTGTTTTTATCAGTTTTGCAATAATTGGGACCCCGCCCAATTCACGGATGGCATTTTGATTAAATGAATACGCTGCATTGTTACCCAGCGTGACCAATGCCACTTCCTGAGTAAAAGGGTCGTTTGTTCTCTCCAGGATGTTAAGGACCTTTTGAAGATCAGGGGCGCTCAGAATATCATCAATTTTATAGGGAAAGTTGAACTTGCCCTTGCGTACAGGCCATGTTGTGGCTGGAGCCTTGTTGCTCTTGCTTCGGTTCTTTCTCTTGACTTTCCCACTTGTCCTGTTCCTAGCCCTAGAGCCAGTCCTTCCCGGGTGGCAGCCTCCACCTCTGCCTCCTGGGCAGGGCAAACTTGATGTCAGGGTCCTATTCCTAGAAATGTTAGGAAGCCTTATGCCTCTGCCTGCCTTTGCACTTGCCTGTTCCTTTAGGGTCTTGAAAAGGGCCTTGGCCTTAGCCTCTAGGCCACCCCCACTCTGGGATTCTGGGCGCACTTCCTTCTTTACACCTGGACCATTCTCAGGTCCCACATTCACCCCAACCTTGGACTTTGAGTTATCTTGAGGTTTGGCTCCCGCCCCCACCCCAGCATTAGTCTTAAGTTCTTTCTCAGTTTTGCCCCCAATTTCTGGTTTGCCACTACAAGACTTTTTCTCTTCTTCCTCCTCCGCTTCCTCCTCTTCATCATCCCACAACTTCTCATTCTCATCTTTTCCCCAGGTCAGTCTGTATACACAGTAGCAGGCACCAGCCCCAATGACCATGCCTGCAGCCACACATCCAGCTTCCCGGGTGCGGCCCATGGTACAGCTGGCGTGAATCCCTTAACCTGGACACAGAGCTGGCTTGTTCTTGTCCAGAATATTCTCCGGTCAGGGGCAAAGTCTTTAGATTCTGTGGGTTAGGGGTAGCTACAACAGCAGATACAGTGATACCTAGGAGGGAAAAAAAAAGGAAGATTACAAAATTTTGACTTCTCCAATTGTGTCTTTGTACATAAATAGACAATCGCTTGCCTACAAACATATAGAGATATTAGCTAACATTTGGGGCTTGGTATTCTCATCATTATTCCTTTCCTTTATCTGGAAGCAATTTTGGAAGTTTTCCAAACATCCACATTCTCTAAATTTATATTCTTCCACCCATCCCAAGAATGTCCAATTGAATATATTTATAGTATATTCAATTTATTACGTGTGTGTGTGTGTGTGTGTGTGTGTGTGTGTGCGCGCGCGCGCGCTATGATCTTTACCCTTGCAGATGTCCTGAGTCAGGGTCCCAGAGACACCCTCACATACACCCTCAGAGATCCAAGTAGTTCCTTCCTCCTTTGCAGCCTCTTGCAGATCTACAAACAAAAGGATACAGAGGTCTGAGCTGAGAATTCAAGAACCAGATAAGTCACACTCAAGACAGGACCTATATCTATCTTCCCAATCCCCAGGCCCTTGTCCTCCACTACAGTGTTTCTTACCTTCTATTACCTTCCTCCTTGGATGATCAGTCCCCTGTTCCGTTCTGTCCCCCAACCTTCACTATCCTGTCTGTCACTTCTTCCAAAGGTGACACTATACACTCTACCTTATAAAGAAATAGACAGCAGTACCTAGAAAACAGATAGACTTTAAGTGCATCTGCACTTACTTTTGCCCACCCGACCTTAAAGACAGCTTCCTCGATCTATTGAATCATTACATTAATTTCTGAGACTTACATTAATAACTGCTCTGAGAAATTTCTTCTCCCGCCCCCACCCCCGTCTCAGCCTGATTTCTCCACATCTAAAGACTAACAAATCGGGTTCCTATTAAACTAAAACCAACAAAGACTGCACTATACAGTATTTTAGAATAACATCCTCCCCATCTCCAACATAGTAAGGGGAAATGGGGATGCTGAGAAAGTCTGTGAGTCTGTCCACTCGAGTTCATAATCACCATTATCGTCTACCCCAGTGATCTCCAAACTGTGTCATCACACTTCCTTGGACCTACCTGATTCTGGAATTTTTTCCTCCCTTCCCTGATTCTCTGTTTAGACTGATCTTCGGGAGCGAGATCCACAGATACAGGCGCCTAAACAGAGACACAGAACACAAAACTTACACCATCTAAATACTACCTTCCCCAAATCCGGGGACCTGGCTGGTCAGACAGATTTCATGTTTTTGTTTCTCACCCTGCCTCCAGTTCTCTGGACTCCGCTGACAATGCCCCAGTGCTATACGGCTACATCCTGGCACTCCTTCTTGCGGTGGTCGGCCATTTTTTCCAGCAAAAACCACACCCCTTTGTAAGCGCAGGACTGGGGGCGGACCCAACGAGTACGGGAAAACTCGAGCTATGGAAGAAGACCACAGATCTCTTCGGTTCTCCCCAACCCAGCCCACCCCCGATGATAGCCACCCCTTTTCCTGTACAAGTGTGAGAACAGTCCTTTTTCCTGGGGCGGGGGCAGGGAACGACGCCCGCGTCGAGTACCAGAGTCAATAATGGCCCCGAGTTATAATAAAGCCCAAGCTACACCACCTATATGCAGGCCGCGGACAGTCTCAGCTTTAGACCGACATGCAGAAATTCGATGTTGATTATTTCTTTGCTCCAAAAGGTGCTGCACCCTACTGAGTGACAGAGGATAACAATCACACTACCTCGAAATTCTGTCTTCATCAGGATCCATGCACCAACCCATAATACTACTTGTCCCTCCGGACTCTAGGTCCTTACATGCCAAAGGTTCCCCGCCACAAACCCTCATCCGGGGTCTCTCCCGGAATCTCTCCCTCCAAGATTCACTGCCTCCTACCCCCAAGAGGATGCGAAGACAATGCAAGCGCCTGAAGAGAGCAGCCTGTGTCGCCGGAATCTCTCCTAACCACTACCCACAATACAGCGATTCCCCAAAGCATCACGCATGCACAACACAGACTTGCTGACATCCAGGCAATTACCTTCTCCTCCTGCTTCCGCAGCAGGCCTGCCTGCTCTCAGCAATAACACAGAGAGAGCTAAGTGTTTGTCTTACAAACACTAAGGTAGACCAGAATTAGAAGAAGGTCTGCACACGTAGGCTTAGGCTCACGTGAGAGGCACGTCAGCAGTGAGATCAGGATTCCAACTACCCCTCCTACCAACACTGCGGCAGGAGGCAGCCTTTCCCCTTCCTTCCCCGCCACACCAGATCCTGCCATTCATTTTCCTCTTTGTTAATCCCCAAAC
>JADRCD010070916.1:0-13231 GCA_019843815.1 Montemys delectorum | reverse complement strand
TGTGTGTGTGTGTGTGTGTGTGTGTGTGTGTGTGTGTGTATGTGTGTTCATCTCACATGTGTCTGGTACCCACTTGAGACAAAAGAAGTCTTCAGATACCCTGGAATTGAAGGTACATAGACATTTGCAAACTGCCATATAAGTGCTAGAAACCAAACCTGGGTCCTTTGCAAGATCAGAAAATGTTCTTATCAACACTGAATCATCTCACCAGCCTCATACTTTCAATGTTTATTAATGTAAGCAGCTATCCATTTCTTTTACAAATTTAGAAATATGACATCAATCCATAAAATGAACTAGGTCTTTGTCTTAACCAAACATATATTCCCCAATATATAAATAGTTCTGAAATAATTATATGAAATATATATATGGGAAGGTCTATTATTTTCTACAAAAACCACTATTAGTCTGATATCATTTAACTACAATTTTTATAATTTATGGTGCTCCAGAGAAATAGAAATGTAGAATAATAATTATTATTTCACTTAAAAATACTCTTAATTGAATTTGGTCATTTAGAATTTCTTGTGAACATCTGAAATAAAATTAAACTAACCAAGATATACATATACATGTATTTTATTATAGAGAAATACAGGCATTGAACATAGAAAAGACAGATTTCAAAACATGTAAAAATCTGTAACTGGATCAGAGAAAACTCAGATATGATCTGGAAGTCCTTTCAGATATTCCTACAACTAAAAGAAGAGAGTAGATTCTGAGTGAATTCTTTATGGAGACAAGATTTTTATTTGGGAGCTTTAGCATGTTATTGGTAAAGCAGAAGAAAGTATGTGAGGGCAGACGCATGAACCTAGCTGGAAGCAGGCTGGTGGCGGCACAGCAGCTACACCCATTTCTACCAGCACCTACCACAGAACCACAATGTTCCTTCTGGATGCTGAGCAGGAGCTTTGAGGATGACCCCTTCTTCTCTGATTCTTTTCTTGCACATGGAAAAAGTATGTGCAATATGATGAGAAGTTTCTCTGAACCTCTTGGAAGAGACTTGCTTAGTATCTCTGATGGTAGAGGAAGAACCCATAATCGTAGAGACCAGTATGATGGTGAGGATTCCTTAACTCATGCAGATGTCAACCCTTTTCAGACAATGGATCGGATGATGGTAAATATGCAAAATGGTATACAGTAGTTACAAAGAAACTTTAGTCAATTTTCAATGCAACCAAATGGGCATTCATTTTGTTCTTACTCTGTTATGACCTATTCCAAAGTAGGAGATGAACAACCAAAGGTTTTCCAGGCCTCAACTCAAACCCATAGGGCTCCAAGATGAGTAAAAGAGACCAGAAAAGCAATGATAGATTCTGACAGTGGACTAGAAAGAATGGCTGTTGGTCATCATATCCATGACAGAGCTCATGCCATTAGGAAGTCCAAGAACAGCAAGACTGGGGATGAAGAGGTCAAACAAGAGTTCATCAATATGAATGAAAGTGATGCTCATGCATATTTTATTGGACTCTTCTTTGTTTGAGATTTACTTATACACACAGTTTCACTATGGACATTTAGCCTAAAAGAATCATGAAAGTAAGATTATGAATGTGAGCATGGCATTTTGGAAACTTATGTTTTGATTCCTATATTTTCCTTGAATAAATTCAGAGTATTTTTCCCGTTAATTGAATGATACTCTTTAAAATGTGGGGTTATTTTTCTCTTTTGTTTTAATCTGTGTTAATGTATATGGCTCCTTCTATGAGACATATTTTTGTTCCATTTTCAAGTTTTTGTCTTTATTGATAGGCTTATTGCAGATTTATTCTGATACTTAGGACCCTTTCATTTTTCTACTATAATGTCAGCATCAACATCTAACACTTAAAGTCCCCTAGCTGTCAGATTTTTTTTGAGAACCATAATTAACTAGATGACTACATCAATGATGTTTACATGCAACAGATGGCTTAGTTGGGAGAGGTAGATAAATTTAGCTTGTATTGGTATGTATGAGTAATATCTTGGAAGGAAAATTTGTGTAAAGAAAAATGATTTTTGAGTTTTCCTATATTTTGAGAGCTAAGTGAACTCAGCTTTGGAGAACTACATCTCAGAATACTGAAGTTGCTTGAAGGTAGAGTTCTAACATATGGTCTGTTTTGGTGAAGAACTGGCTTCAACAAAGGAAAAGTCATGGCTTCAAGTTTTGACCCCTGATAAATCAGACTCAACAAGAAAAAATCAGGTGACTATTTATTAATGACCCTTTTCACTATATTTGTAATGAGTGCTAGATAGGCAGTCAGTGATTACTGATAGATAAAGGGGTAAATAAAAGAATCCAAAACAAAGTCACAGCCTACAACATCCTTTCATATTTATTTTCTTTGAAGTTCATGATAGATTTATTTGTGGAAGTTATTATTCCTATTTTAAAGTCAATGAAGACAATATTCAAAACAAAAAGATACAGAGAGTTGTTAAAAAATGTCAGATGCCTAATGATGAAGGAAGAACAGAGCCTGAATCTTAGGTTACATATTCCCTATGCTTGGTTGAATTGGCACTATATATTATTGGCCCTATTCTTATGCAATATGATTTTGGACATCAAATGACTAACTGATGTCTCCCTTTACTTATGGCTTATGGGAGAAGTTCAATTTTTCTGGACTTTGGAGAATGACATCTGAGTCTTTTGATGGCAGTAGATTCCAATAGTGACTGAAGCATCTGTTTATAAACATTTATTTTTGTAAACACTTACACAACGAGACTTTTCTTATTTTTGAAGAGAAGAAAGCTGTGTTTGCAATAGTTTACAAGTTGAATTTAATGTAGACATGTAAATATAGGTTTATATACATTTTCAAAACATTTCTTCAACTTTTGAGCCTGAAAAAATGTGCTTGTATGTATGTATGCATGCATGAATATGGGGCACAGAACATATGTGCTGTGTAAGCAAGTGGCATAGCATATGTACGGAGGTCAGAGGGTGAGTTTGGGGAGTTAGTTCTTGCTTTCTACCATGTAGAGTTAGGATATCACTTGTTTCTGCCATTGTACAATTTATTCCAGACTGAGTAGTCTGCAAGCTTCTGGACAGTTTATCTGTCTCTTCCTCTCTTCAGGATTTTACGAGTACTACTTCATCCAGATTTTTGTCTTTATGTGAGTTCTGGAAATTGAATCAGGCTGCCAAGCTTCTGACAATTAGCACATTTTAGCTCTTGATCCATTTCCATAATCAATGATAATGATAATAATAATAGTAATAATAATAACAACAATAACAATAGTAATAATCATACTTTTTTAGAATGGGAGCACATACTGGATATCGAGCCTATGACATGGTAAGACAAACACTCTACCACTGAGTTAGCACATTCTATATATCTGAGTTTTGTACCAATTAACTGATATTTGTAATAGAATTTTAATCCAGCAACATGGCTGTTCTAATCACATCCAAATATCTTCTAGGTCTTTGTGATCTGGCTGAAATGAAGACATGCCACACACACCTTTAACCTCTGGCAGGAATAGAGGCACACCCTTCGTATACACCTTAAAGGTAAAATTAGTTGGTAGAAGGAAGCAGCAAAGTTTGAAAATGCCATTTAATTGAGGGGCAGACAAAATAACAAATCAGAGAAAGATTTGACAGAATGAGTCAGAGATAGGATGTGCCGAACTCTCACAAAAACAACACAGGAAAGAGGAGGCGGGGCAGCTGAGTTCAGTCTAGTTCCTTTGTGAATTCTGTTCATTCAGTTGGGAGTCAGTGCAGTTCAGTGCAGGTGAGCAGAGGAAGTAAAGTCAGAGAATAAGAAGGAGCCAGAAGATTAGAATAAATTGCCAGAGTTAGTTTGAGGCCATGTTGAGAAGCCAGATTGGATCAGTCAGGTTGGAGAGGAGTTTGAGCCAAAGCAGCTGAGTTGAACCAGCCAGCCAGAGTTCAGAAAGAACTAGAAATGGTGAGCTTATTCAGTAGTAAGTCTCCAATATAAAAATTGCATCCAGTGAATAAAAGTTATTTTTACAAATATTCATAAGTAGAATAACTTCCCAACACTCAGAGCTGCTGGTGTTTTAACATCAAGGGCTATTTATTTATTTATTTATTTATTTTTCTTCAATACTGGGAATTGAACATAGGACCTTGCATATGGTAAGTAAACCCTCTACTACTGAGTCCTCAGCTTAAAATCTCCTTCTTTTGAAAGAGAATTATGAGTTGATATTTTGTGTTGGAAGGAAGGAAGGAAGGAAGGAAGGAAGGAAGGAAGGAAGGAAGAAAGGAAGGGGGAAGGGTGCATTTTGATTTTTAGTCAGGAAATACAATATTCCTACCTCCAGTTGTAACAATTGAAAAGGTCTGCAAAATGTTTCATAATGATTGAGAAGAACTAAGCATTTGGAAAAGACCAGATCACTAGATTCAGCTATTTTGCTTGATTCCCAGGCCCATGACTCTCAGGTGGTATTATATGAGTTAGAACCACTGACTTCCCAGCATCTAGCAGATTAAACCAGCATTTTGAAACCTGGGCATCTTTTTGAAATTCTGATTTCTCTGACAATGCAATGTTAAGTTAGATTGAAGAAAAAAAAATCTGAAAGCAAACTTTAACCTCATTATATTGTTTCCTACATATGAGTCAGAAAAGACAATGACATCTGATTGATGAACTTATGTTTTTCATGATCAACTAGTGATTTATCTCTCAAAAGTCTCAACTGTTACATGAAAATAAAGCAGAGAAGCATCTGGTAAAGGATGATTTGGGGTTATATTCTATTTGTTACTTATTTTCTACTAGCTCAGAGTTGAAGTAAAAAGGGAACTGGTATGTCATGAGATGGTCCAAAATTTATTTTTCCTTCTGAGAAATAGAACAGCTGTTATGTTTTTGAAAAAATAATCTCTAAGAAATTATTTTATCATCTTAGAAATAAAAGCAGTAATTCCTAAATCACATACTTTTGAGGAAATTAATGTAGCTCTGCTACCAAAATGGAGTCTCAAAGTCAACCACATCAGAGCAACCAAGAAGCTTGCTAGAGATAAAAATTATTGGATCTTTGTCTAGTCTTATTGAACTAGGCACTTAGGGTGTTAGGATATAATGATTTGTGTTTTAAGAAGCCATGTGGTAAGTTCAGATTGTGGTTGGTACAGTTAATTTTGAGAAGCAGTAGATTATATTAAAAGTGCAAAGAATAGACAAATACTTGCTTTTCAGTTTACTTTGTAATCTAGGTGTGAAAGCTGACACTGGGCTTCAATTTCTGCATTGTTCTATCTGGGTATTTGTTTCAAATGTCAGGAAGACTGCCAAGCAAAGAAGGTAATATATAACCATGATTTATTGGGTAAATTAATGAGTGCATAAGGGTTACTTATTTCAAATTTAGGGTGCACATATTCAAACAAATTTAGGGTGAATTATTTCCTTATCCTGGGTTTGTCAGTTTCAAAGTGTTCAGTTTGTTTTTAAGGGAGGGCTATAATAAGAACATGGTTTATCTTGGGAATTGATATATACTGGAACTGAGAGAGAAATTTAAAATATTTTGGAGTGAATAAAGTGAGAAAAAAGCTTTTCAGTAGAGTATCTTAAAATCTACTGTTTGGTAAAAACTTGTATTTAATCTTTCTCAGTTTTTCTTCTCTTCTAAGTTTGTTTCCAGATTAAGGGAACTTAAGTTCTACTTTGAAACGCTAACTCTCATAAATAACTCAACCTATTGGTTTTATATGTAGTAATATGGATTATAAAGGAGCTAGCCATACTAAAATAATTATCAGATCAAACATTGAGGCTTCAAATGGCTCCTTTTGATAGAAATCTGTTATTACTTTTCCAGTTGAATATAATAATCATTTAAGAGACTTGAAATATGAGCACTGGGAATATGGCTAGAATAAGTGGGGAACAAAATTTAAAAAGTTACATATGACACATGGCTTGTATGTTTGATCAAATGACTACATGGATTTAAGAATAGTGTTGTTTGAATAGGTATGGTTCTATGTATTGAATACATATGGACTCATGTATTTGAATGCTTGGCCCAGGGGGAGTGGCACTATTAGGAGGTATGGCCTTGTTGGAGCAGATGTAGCCTTGTTGGAGGAAGTGTATTACTGTGGGTTTTGAGGTCTCCTATGCTAAAGCTCTGTCTAATGTGCCACATACTACCTTTCTTCTACCTATGGATCAAGGTGTAGAACTCTCAACTCCTCCAGCATCATGTCTGCCTGCACACTGCCATGCTTCTCACCATGCTGATAATGGACTAAACCTCTGAAACTATAAGCTAGCTTTAATTAAATGTTTTCCTTTATAAGAGTTGCCAAAGTCATGGTGTCTCTTTGGAACAGTAAAACCAAACTAAGATAGAAGTTGGTACCAGGGACTAGGTTATTGCTATGATAAGTCTGACCACTCTGTTCTTTGGAGTAATGTTAGATATAGGACTTAAACATTCAACTCTTTTCATAATCCAAGTGCAGCTTAATCAGCCATACTAGCAGGAGCATGGACTACAGTAGTGCTGAGGGTGATTTGAACTGTGAGAGCCTGTTACAAAGAAGAGTTTCAGTATGTTGACTAGAAATCGTTGTGATATTTCAGTTAAGAATGTGACTGCTTTTTGCCTTTGAAGGGTCTGACTAAGACTAAAGTGAAGAGATTTATTGAATTGGCAAAGGAAATCTCAAAACAGCCTAGCATCAATTCTGTCTTGTGGTTCACTCTTCTGAAAAGTCTTTTAATCAAATGTAGCAATGTAAGAAAGGAAAAGTACTAACTGTATGATTCAAAGAGAAAAAGAGCACCACAAAGTAGAAGAGAGCTAAACCTTATATTCAAGGAGATATACAGATTAAAGACATTAAGTGGAATAAGGGGAGAGGTGACCTCAGGGCAAGACCCCACCCAGCTAACCTACCATATTGTGAAAAGAAATTAAAAATTAGTTTACATCCAGGTGTGGTGTTATACACCTTTAATCCCAGCACTCAGGAAACAGAGGCATGCCATAGAATGTGAGAAGTATATGGCTGCTTTTTGATTTTAATAGGGAATTACAGTTAAGAGATTTCATGAATCTCAGAAGAGACTTTGGACTTTTAAACACATTTGAGAATGTTATAGAGTATAGGGATTTATTTATTTATTTATTTATTTATTCATTTATTTATTTACTTATTCATTTATTTATTTACTTATTGGTTATTTGAGACAGGGTTTCCCTGTGTAGCCTTGGATGTCCTAGAACTTGTTCTGTAGACCAGGCTAGCCTCTCAAACTCAATGATCCACTTGTCTCTCCCTCCCAAGTACTGGGACCAAAGGCATGCACCACCACTGTCCAACTGATTATGGGGGATTTTGAAGTTAACCTAAATGCATTTTACATTATGTTGTAACTACAAGACTATGTGGTTCAGTGAGTAGTGGTTTGAATATGTATGGTCCCCATAGACACATGTGTTTGAAGGCTTGACTCATAAAGAGTTGCACTATTAGGAGGTATGGCCTTGTTAAAGTAGGCATGGTCTTATTGGAGGAAATGTGCCACGATGTAGGTTCAAGATGTAGAAATCTCAGTTCTTCTAGCACCATGTTTGTTGGCACGCTGCCATGCTTCCTGTCAGGATGATAATAAACCAAACCTCTGAAACTGTAAACCAGCCCCCAATTAAATGCTTTTCTTTTTAAGAATTGCCTTTGTCATGGTGTCTCCTCACTGCAATAAAACCCGAATTAAAACAAGTAGATATGGGAAGCTTTTCTGCATAGCTATTTCTGGGAGTAAAGAATAGGATCAAGTACTATGGAATCTCAGCAAATTGAAAAAAAAATGTTCAATCTGTCAGCTTTCTGTTTCCTGCTACACTTGACAGAGAAAACATGGCCTGGAGAAATAAGATGGTTTGCTTTATTTGGACTAGGCAATATTTTGGTGATAGGACAGATATTAGAAAATAGTTATCTTTATACACAGACCAATAGAAGAAACCCATTCATCGAAAGAAGTGTTTAAAACACATAAAATGTACAAGGCAGTTGTACAAAAGTCTATTTTTATAGTCCACACTTAGTTAATGTTGGCATTAAAATTTATTTGTATAAAACAAAGCCATATTGCAGTCCAGTTTTATTCTACTCCTCTTCCTTCCCCTTTTAGAATCATATATACATCCTCACAATTTTAATGTATATCTTTATATAGTGCTGCATAATTTGAAATTCTAAAGTAGTAGTAATCTGAATGCTTATATAGTTTCCTTTTCTTCCATATTTCTCCCAATATTATTTACATATATATCTCCAATTTATTTACTTTAACAACAAAACTAACTTATGTTGTGAGATTATGTCAATTTCTTTATCCAAGGCTATTTTTATCATCCCATAGTTAAGCTGGATATAGCAGCACACCTTTAATCCTAGGACCTGGAAGACTCAGGAAGGAGGACCATAAGGTCAAGATCAGTGGGAACTGCATCAGGAGTTCTAGGGTAACCTGGCCTACATCAAATGGGGGAGTTTTTAAAAATAAAAATTCTACTTCCTCAGTAATAACTTCATGACTTTTTTTCATGTTTGTAGAGGGAGGTTGGTTGAGTAGTTAACTGGTAGCATTCTAATTCTAAATTGGGGTCTTAAAACTTTGTTATCCAGTGATTGAAAGGATAAATGTACTGTTAAGCCAACTATTGACATTATTTTAATGATGATTGACACAAATGATAGCAGCATTTATAATAACTGACTTTTCAGAACTTTATATAATATAGATTACATCCAATGTGTTTTATTCATATTAATTTATCTATTCTTTAATACTAATCCCACAGATACTATTTTTTCTCTTCCTTATGACAAAATTAGTCACAGAAAGGATTAAGTTACTTTTTCAATATATAAACTTTCTAGTAGTATCAATAAACTACTATATAATTAGTAGTCCAATGCAAATATACGCATTCTGTATAATTTTCCGTGGAGCAAGAGATCAAGTATAGTTTAATTGAGTTCTCTTCTCTGGTTGTCACTGTCTTATAATCTTGGTGTTGTCCAGTTGGATTCTTATTTGAAGACTATACTAGGAAAATATTTACCTCCCAAATCACTAAGGTTGTATGTCCAATCCATCATTTTACCATTGTAGGACTGAGTTTATCTTCTTTTTAGCTACTGCTTTGAATCCACTCTCATTTCTGGGAACTCCCTGGAGGTTCTTGCAACAGGGTTTTCTTTCAATGTGGTGGTTTATTTCTCTAAAGCTAGTATGAACAACTCTGCTCAGTTTGTTAAGATAAAGGTTTATATACTATAATCTAGTCAGGGCAGCATTACTTCATAGAATTTGCTGTACTCTGCTGACCGTAGGATTAACCTACATTCGAGACTAAGGTACTCCCCAAAAATGTATCTCATTTCCTGACACAAGGATGCTTGTCAAACCCAAGGATATAGATCCAAGAGAATAAAATGATATTTATTTAATTTGCTATAGCTGAGCTCTAACACGTAACTATCTTAACTGTTATGGCTTAGTACTTTAAAACTATTGTAATATTGTATCAAAGAAAACACCTTTGATAATGAATGGATGAGTCCTAGATTGGAAAAAGAATGATGAGTCATCATATCCAACAGTGAATGGAAATTATATTTACCATGTCTTCATTTGCATCTTATTTACTACTAAAATAGTGCTGTATAAGAAATTACTGCAGGGCTGGAGAAATGGATCAGTGGTTAAAAGCACTGTCAGCTCTTTCAGAGGTCCTGAATTCAATTCCCAGCAACCACATGGTGGCTCACAACCATTTGTAATGGGATCTGATGCCCTTTTCTGGTGTGTCTGAAGACAGCTGTCATGAACTCACATAAATAACTTGCATAAAATAAATAAATCTTAATAAAAAAGAAATTACTGCATGTAAGTGCATTAAACAGTCTTTTATTTTACATGTCTGTTCCATTTAGCTGAATCTAGGGTTGGACTTTTTTAATGATTATTTTGATTTCAGCCTACTGGCTTATTCATCCACAGGTTGGCTAGGTGTGATGCTCTTTAAGTTGGCTTCAGGTAGGGTGACTTGCTTCTTAGTTAAAATTCTGTGATCTACTTCCTAAAGAGTTGGAGAAGTTTAGGCATGCCTCTCACATAGTAATAACGAAGCAAGACAAAAAAGAAGGAAAACTTAAGCTTTTTGAAATCTAACTTAGAATTCATACACTAACATAGATACCTCATTTAAAAAATATTTAGTTCTATATTATATGCTTGTTTGTGTATCTGTGCATAAGTACTGGCACCACTTTCATGCTGGTGCCCATGGAGGGTAGAAGTGCTGCATCAGATACCATGGAGTTGGAGTTATAGATAATTATGGGATGCCCAATATGGGGGCTGGGAACTGAACCTGAGTCCTCTGTAAGAGTAGCAAGAATCTTAACTATGTAGTCTTCTCTCCAGCCTCTCTCATTATTTTCATTAAAACAAGGTTGAGTCCAGATTTTATTTTGAGAGAACCAGAATTTACTTCATTAGAGAGAACTTGAATGCCACCAAACAAAGGGAGTATGTCTATGAGAGGAAGCAATGGAGACATGAGAAATCAAAACATACATCAAAATAAGACATGTCTAGAAGTGATAAGTTATGTTTAGTTGTGTACAATAGACACCTTGATAATGGGTCTATGTATGTATATCAATTATAGTGAGCATTGGGCACACTAATCTTTCAATTAATTCTAAGAAAATGGTGAATTTGTTATTTGAGTAAGACTAGGTTTATCTGTGGAGTAACTCCTGTGTGTCCCCAAGCTACATTTTTGATACAAGGGTTTTTAAATGTTCTTCATATACTATTTATTGTGTATCTTGGAAATGCCAATCTTTAAATGAGATTTAATTGACTTCAATGTTTTTGTTCTCATATCCAACAGTGAACTTAAATTATATTTACAATTCGGATATCCTAATTCCTACCAATGGTTAGAAAAAGGGAAACTATTTGTTCATTACTTTAGATCTCTCTGTAGTAGGGCAAGTCTTTATATCCAGTAAACCTGAAATTTTGAGAAGTAAAGATTAGTGCACAGAATTCCCATTTTATGGTCCCGTGGATAATGTCACTGTCAGAAAACGTCTCAGTATTATTTTCTTTTTCCCCAAGTAGCTGTGCTAATCAATGACTATATTCAGAGCATGTCCACGGGAAGAAAGTTTATTACCACCAAAATCTCTTAACAATTTGGCATATAGAAATAGGAGGTAATGCTGAGGGTTGAACAATGCAAGTCCTAGTTTGTACAAAAAGAAAACCTGTAAAAAAATTACTAGATTGGAAAAAGAATTAAACTGGAATATTTGTATTTTACAGCCATCTATAGACATAAGATGCTATATGATTTTTTTTTTGCCAATTCATTTTCTTTCCTAAGCCTTGATTTCTACAACTGTGGGTGAATAACACTAGAAATTTGAACCCCAAAGTATTTTTAAGGACTGAAGATAGAATTATCTTCCTCATTTTTTTTCTGTATCTCAAGATGGGATTCTTCCATCTCCTATATGTGAATTCTGACTTAAAATAAATATATTTTCTTATGAGAAGACTCTTTTCTTTCCAAAGCATGTATATCATTCGGTTATGTGTTTAGTTAATATCATAGATTAGGGATCAGAAATCAACATCCTATAGGCCAAATCTGGCAGCTGTTTGTTTAAAAGTATTTGAGAATACAACTGTGTCTTTTAACTTTACATTATACATGGCTACTATTATACAATGGTAGCAGATTTGAAGAGCTAGACAGAAACATTTGCTATCTGACATTTCATGAAGGACAAGAACAGTGAATGTAGTAAAGAAAATATCTAATATAAATAAAAAATAAAAAATAAAAATAAATAACTAAATCTTTAAAAATTAAAATATAAAAATGCTAAACCTTATTTCAATTTTTTGAAAAAAAATATATAAAAAGAATTAGGTGGCCAGAAAGGAAGTTTTTAAAAAGTGAATAGCCTTTCCTACTAATAAATCAGCATTGTTTCTCTTTAGAAAATAGTTTCCTCACCCCCTGATCCCAGGCTTACCTGTCACCCACGAGTACTGCTCTAACTAGGGACACATGTGAGATCTCCACCCCAAACCCCAAGTCAGCTGGGACCTCACAGAGCCCAGCATATATGGGCTCTGTCCCTCCCTGTCAGAACCCTATCTCTTTCTGGTCTATACCTCTATCTGCATAGCCAGCGGATCATTGTGCCTACTCCACAACCCTACAGGCCTGCTGTGTGCCAGGAAGCCTACTCTAACCAGGGCCACAGGAGGCCTACTCTAGCCAGAGACAAAGTACTGCCTCCATGAAGGAGGCTTTCTCTAACCAGAGACACAACACTGCCTCCAACAAGGAGGCCTACTCTAATCCAAGACATACAGCTCCACCTCCCTCCTGAGAGGCCTGCTCCAATCCAGGACACCCAGGCCAGCTAACACCAGAGACATCAAGATAATAAAAGGCATGCACAAGAGCATAATCAACAGAAACCAATGGAATTTGACAACATTAAAACACAGCTCTTCTACGACAGCAATCTCTGGATATCCCAACTCACAAGATTCTGACCTCAAATCCCATCTCATGAAGATAGAGACCTTTAAAGAGGATATAAATAATTCCCTTAAAGAAATCCAATGTCTAAAAATTGTTCTTATTTTGGGCTTGTACCACAGTAAGAGCCAAGATTTTAAACTCTACTAAATATAAAACAAACAAACAAACAAACAAACAAAAAGACTTCATATATTTATGTTCATTTAAGAAAATATTAGTAGTGATGTATTATTTTGAAGTATACAGTTAATATGTTTGGAGTTATTTAAAATTTATATTGAGAAAAATGTATTTTCACTATTGCTGTAGACGAGCATCTACATAAGACTGTTAAACTGATTGTTGTTTTATATCAAACAACTTTTATAATATTTTTATTGTTATAATATTTTATAAATTTTAAGGAATATGACAAAAAAGATATTGTAGGTATTGAAAGGGGGTGTCTCTGGGAGGAGTGGGGGTACAAAAGGTAAACTAGAATGTGATTTAATTCTATTTACTTAAAATACGTTTTTAAATGTTAACAAATTCAGATAAGTTGAAATCATGTAACTTTTCTCATCATAATGCAATAAAAGTTTAAAAAAAAGGA
>JADRCD010070915.1:0-20952 GCA_019843815.1 Montemys delectorum | reverse complement strand
CCATCTCTTGATCTCTGGTGTTAGAAGTTCTTGGTGTCTTAGAGCTTGATCTTTCCTTGCTGCCCTGCAACTCCCCTTCCACTCCTGAGGCCTGTGCCTCCCAGCTGGTCCCGCCTGAGTACTTGGTCTGAAGCTCGTCCTGGATACTTGGTCTGAAGCTCGTCCTGGAGGGAAGCCCTGTGCTCCCAGGGAGGGGGCAGAGATGTTCCTGATCCATCCCTGTCCCTTGGAAGCTGAGTGGCTCCCGGCTGGTCCTGCCTTAGAAAGTCGCCGTAGAGAAAATGGCGGATCTCACCTGAGTCCTTCGGCTGAAGCCCGCCCTGGAGGCAGTCCTTCCACTAGCAGGGAGGGGGCAGAGATGGTCACTGATCCAGCTCTGTCACTCGGAAGCTGAGAGGATCCTGTCCCTGCAGCCCTTCGTCTCCCCTGTAGTTCCTGAGGCCTGTGGCTCCCAGCTGGTCCCGGTAGAAAGTCACCGTAGAGAAAATGGCGGATCTCAACGTGTTTATTCTTAAACACATTTCCAACAATTTAATCATCTGATTTTTTAGTGTATCACAGATCACGAAGCACCAAATAGTATTAATATTTACCAAATATTCTTTGGTAATAATATTTACCATGTACTAAATGTAATTTCTTTTCTAATTTGTTTGTGTTAAAATACTCTGGTAAAAGCAACTTAAGGATGAAAGAGTTCATTTTGAATTTCAGTTCAAGTATACAGTCCATCATGGCAGGGAATTTAAAGTAGCTGAATCTAGAAGCAGTTAGTCATGCTGTACACATTGACTAGAAAAAGCAACATAAGGCTGGTGCTTAGCTAGCTTTCTCCTATTTATACACTATAGGATCACAACTTAGAGAATGATGACACCCACAGTGGGTGGTAAATTCCTACCTCAGTTAACCTAATTAAGACAATCCCATCTTCATGGTGATTGTAGATCTCATAAAGTTGACAATTGTGGTTAATTATCATAGTAAGCAAGACAGACACTTTGACAGGCCTACTAATGGCAATGACAGATGCTAGCACACTGCCACAAACTCACAGAAAAAAAGATTACATTTCTTAAAGATTCAAAAGACAGTAAAGATTAAGAGACAGTATCTAAAGGTAAAATTGCCTATTATCAATCAGTACTCCAATGTTTATTAAATCATCATGAGCAGGTACTATTCTGTTTCTTCCATGTGCCTTGTGGTTGATATTTCTAACCCTTATAATAATAGTGCCAGATAGCATAAATGAGGAAACAAGCCGATAGAGCAGCACCTGACAGTAGTGATATAGGAAGACACAGTAGTTAAAGTTCAAATCCTCATTTTTCTGACTATCACTTCCTGTTTTTAAAGAAGATAAAATATTTTTAGTACAATTTTGGGCCAGTGAGATGGCTCGGTGGATAAAAGTGCTTTATCCCCTCTATAACCCGAGGTGACCCAAGGAACACACCTGGTGGAAGGTGAGAATTAACCCCAACAAGTTGTTCTCTGGGCATACATGCAGAGGCATGCACGTGCATGAGCACACACACACACTTTTCAAAATCATAAATGTACTTGCAACACTTACTATAAAAACTGGTTGAAATTTTTTAAAACTTAACTTTAGGTGAAGGATAAGCTTAAACATAACATTGCTTCCCAATATCAAGTGAACTCGGAGTTGTGAGCATTGAACTCTAGCCTAGTTGAATACCAGGAACCAATATTTCTCAATTACTTCATCTATTTATAGTTAAAAGATGCCTCCCATGAAAATATAGTAAAATATATGTTCATAAAGTTTTTAGCAGTGCTAGAAAGATAGCCTTTTAGAAAAGACTGATCTAACTCAAAGGTATACTTTTGTATACACAATAGTCATCACTGAGGAGGGAGACATACTGAAAAACTCTGACTTTTGAGGTAGAATATAGCCCTGTTGGATGGATATAGAGAGGCATGCATCCTTATTTTTTTCTATCAAAATTTTACCTAAATCTAAACTGTTGCTCAGAGTCCACATGTTGGCCTACTGCCATATATAACTCCAGTTCCAGGGAATCTAACACCCTCTTCTAACCTCCATAGGTTGTAAGCATGTGTGTGGTACCCAGACATATGTGCAAAATACAAGATAAGTAAATCTGTATTTCCTAATGACATATTACAGATAGGAAAACATAAGATCTACTAGGGCCAGCTAGAAGGCTCTGCAGATAAAGGCATCTGCCTGAAAGCCTGATAACCCCTTTTAACTCCAGACGCATATGGTGGAAAGAAAGAGCTGACTCCCATAAGCTGACATTCTCTGACTTCTACACATATGCTGTGGAACACAATATGCCCCCCCCACATGCATGCATACACTCTATAAATTCAGAACATTTTAAACTTTTTGTAAAATAAAATCTACTAAAGGAAGATTTTAGTGGCTAGCTTGGGAATTTCTTCTCTTAGAAGGGCTTGTAAAAGCAAAGGCTTAGTTGCTTTTCACCTGATTAGAAAACTGATTAACACCATAAAAGGCCCCAATAGCCATTTATTCCAACAGTCAAGCTGTGTTAAGTATGCTTGGGAATAGCTAGATGTGCACGCTTGAGGTGAACAGTTTCTGCTAGGGGGTTGGGGGGATAGAAGAAGGACAATAGAAGAAACCAAGCAAACTTATAGACATGTGGAATACTGTGAAAGCTTTAGACTGTGGCTTCACTAATGTGACACAATGACCTGGCACAAATGACCTTGGTCCTATTGGTGAAACGTACAAACGTACTTTAGAAATGCTTTGCCTGCTACTGCTGCCTTTCAGGTTGTAGCTTTGCCCAGTGGAAGCTGTGTTGACTGAAGCATAGACCCGTGCAAGGAACTCTCTGTAATTGGGCCCAGTGTTGCTTACTGTTTCAGCTAGCATTTTCATTTTGTTTTTAAAACATCTGAATTGTAAAATGGAGGCTGGTAAGTGTCCATTGGATTAAAATATCTGACGTTATTATTGAAAGGCCATATAACAACAGGGATAGTTGAGGATGAAATAGAGATAATAAATCTAGTTACTGATATACTATAAATTACATTCATTGACATATATGTTGCTAAATGTGAGGAAAGAGACTTATTACATAGTTATTCAAATGCCTAAAAGTAGAGGGAAATAACATGCAGGAAAGTTAAGCTATTGCTTTGAGACACAATGAAAAGCATAGCTAAACCCACTTAAATGCTGTTAATAATGTAAATTATTAGTTGTCAAACAAAATAAAATATTCTTGTTTTGCTTAAGTAAAATCAAAATATGTAAATTTGAATAGTGGTATTAAAGATACCAGAAGTGGGATAGAATTCTATATAGACAATAGTTTTCTAATGTAAGTAGACATGTAGTTTTCAAAAAGAAAGACAGTCTAAATCTGCTCAAGGTATCAATTTTGAGTCTATAATTTTGAGTCAAGATCACACCCTTACCCTCACCTGTATTAAAGTGGGTCTATTTCAAGCAGGAATAGCCAAGAAGACAGGGATTCCTTCTCCCAGCTCCTATTCTTGGGCTGTTATTTTACCCTGGAAAGGGAAGGCTGCCATTTGTCATCAATCCCACCCCTGAGTCCAGGTAAGTGTGGCCAAGAGGATTATTGACCCCCAACCCCACTCATAAAGGGCAGAGACTCTAATCCAGTCATTTTCAACGTTCTTAATGCTGCGATCCTTTAATACAGTTCCTTGTGTTGTGGTAACCCCCAACCATAAAATTATTTTTGTTGCTACTCTGTAACTGTAGGTTTGGTAATATTTTGAATGGTAATGTAATTATCTGCTATGCAAGATGTCCGATGTGTGAGCCCTGTGAATGGCTCATTTGACCCTCAAAGCAGTCATGACCTACAGCTTGAAAACCACTTCTCTAATCCAGGCTCTAATTGCCTCCTTGCAGCCCAAACATTGGAAGGAGTTTTCACAGTGGGAGGGGTAAGCTACAAAGATCAGGGCTACCAACAGGACTGTATCCCCATCTTCAGTACCCATCTGTAGAGCAGAAGTATTACATACCATACTGGGGTGGGGGGAAATCCCTACATCTAGTAAAGCAGTCAGAAGATCTTTGCTGGGGCAAGCAAGCCATAAAGTGTGTGTATGCTGGCTAGTTTTATGTCAACTCAACACAAGCTGAGTTACCTGAAAGGAGGGAACCTCAATTGAGAAAAATACTTCAGAAGTTTTGGCTGTAAGGTATTTTGTTTTTTTAAAATTAATTAACTTATTCACTTTATGTCCCAATACCAGTCCCCCTTCTCTGCCTAGTCCCCACACAGCTCCTCTCCCATTTCCCCTTCCCTTCTCCTCTGAGAAAGGGAGCTACCCATAACTTCTCTATCTCTCTCTCTGTCTCTCTGTCTCTCTCTCTGTCTCTGTGTCTCTGTCTCTGTCTCTCTCTCTCTCTTACACACACACACACACACACACACACACACACACACACACACACACACACACACCAGCACATCAGTCACTACAGGACTAGGCACATTCTCTCTCACTGAGACCAGACAAGCCAGCTTAGTTAGGGAAATGGAATCCACAGCCAGGCAACAAATTCAGGATAAGCCTCCACTCCAATTGTTGGAGAACCTGCATGAAGACCAAGCTGCACACCTGTGTTAGGGGAAGGCTAGATCCGGCCCATGCTCGCTCTTTGGTTGGTGATTCAGTCTCTGGATCAGGGTCCAGGTTAGTTGACTGTCAGTCAGTCTTCCTATGGAATCCCTTTCCTCTTCAGTTCCCCCAGTCCTTACCCCAACTCTTCCACAAGACTACCAGAGCTCCATCTAATGTTTGGTTGTGGGTCTCTGCATCTGTTTATGTTAGCTGTTGGATGGAGCCTCTCAGAGGACAGTTAGGCTAAGCTCCTGTCTGCAGGCATAACAGAGTATTATTAATAGTATCAAGGATTGCTTCTTGCTCATGGGATGGGTCTCAAGTTGAGCCAATTATTGGTTGATTATTCGCTCCTTGTCTGGTCTATCTTTGTCCTTGCACATCATGTAGGCAGGACATGTTTTAGGTTGAAAGTTTTGTGGGTGAGTTGCTGTCCTTATCCCTCCACTGGTAGTCCACCTGGATACAGAAAGTGGACACTTAGGCTTCATATCCCTCACTGCTAGGAGTTTCAGCTAAAGTGAGTCACTCTGAGGCCTCCCCCATCCCAGGTCTTTGGCATGTCCTAGAAATGCCCCCCCCTACACTGCTGATTTTGTTCTCTCTCCCCTACTCCCCCTATACTTGATCCTCCCCCTGCCCTACTCCCCTCCTCTTTCCAACCCAAGTTCCCTTTCCCTGTTCATCTACAATATTTATTTCATTTCCCCTTCTGAGAAAAATTCAACCATCCTCATTTGGGCACTCCTTGGTATTTGACTTTTTTGGGCATATGGATTGTAACTTGGTACACTTTATAACTAATATCAACTTATAAGTGAGTGCATACCATGCATGTCCTTTGGGGTTCTGGGTTACCTCCCTCAGGATGATATATTCTAGTTCCATCCATTTGCCTACAAAATCCATGATGCCCTTTTTAATAGGTGACTAGTATTCCATCATGTAAATGGACCATATTATCTTTATCCATTTTTCAGTTGAGGGATATCCAGGTTCTCCTGGATTCCATAAGAAAGCAGGCTGAGCAAGCTATGGGGAGCAAGCCAGTAAGCAGCACCACTCCATGGCCTCTGCATCAGTTGCTGCCTCCAGGTCCCTGCCCTGTTTGAGTTCCTAGCTTGAGTTCCCTCAGTGATGAACAGTGATGTGGAAGTGTAAGCCAAATAAACTCTTTCCTTTCCAACATGGTTTTTGGTCATGATGTTTTATTACAGCAATAGTAACCCTAACTAAGAAAGGACAGGGTGGAGGCTGGTATAATTTAGAATGAGATATGGAAAACTCTGTGCCTACTATTATGTGGAAAGCAGAAGGGAGCTTAATAATAAGCAATCAGGAGGCTGGTAGCTAATTGACATAGTAACGTAGCAGAAGGTCCAGACATTTTATATCAAGAATCATAGAAAGAATTAGCCTCTTTCTTGTCTTCCTGAATATGAGCTAGAGTGAGACAGGACATAGGGCAAACATCAAGCCATTCGCTAAAGACCCGTACATTCAGCCGTATCAATGAAGGGTATATGCCTCTATGGCACAAAAGCCCGAAACTGCACCTCTGATTAATCACGGCCTGAGAATAACTTTCAAGAAGCTAAATTTTTAACTAAAATCAAATTATCTTTTTATACTGTGATTTTTCAAGGCCATGTCTTCTTAGACATGATCTGCAAGCTACTCGTCCTTTGCTGAGTGTGGGGCTGAAGTGTGTGTGTAACCTCCTAATACTCTGACAGAAGTCTTACTTCTGAGATATATTCAATGGTAAAAGGTAAACATCTAGTTGGCCTAGGGGACATAAACATATTCTTTAACCAACTAGTGGCTTTTGCTTATTTCAAGTGACAGTGAAGTTAGGGTAAAAACAAAGGAAAAAAAATTTCAACAAAGACATCAAGTGCTGCATTATGCATAGAAAATAGACTTTACTAACTAACCAAGAGAAAAATTGACTAATAATATTGACCACTCCTGATCAATCTACAGATCTCCAAATGTGACAAATGGTAAATAATTCAGGCTTTCAAAGAAGACTAAACACTTAAAAGCAGTATAAATATTTTCAAAGAACTAAATGAAGAGTTGAGGATATAGTTCTTTAGTAGTATACTTGCTCCAGATACACAAAGACCTAAGTTTAAACCCCAGCACTGTTGCAGGAAATATTAAAAAGGAAATCCACCCAGTAAGCTCTCTTGGCCCACCGGCAGGCTCTTGCTATTTTCTTCCAGCTAGCAAGATCATCTCACTTACATACAATGCTCTCCACCACCCACAATCAGTATCTAGCACCTAGTACCTGGTAAAAGCATGACTCTTAAGGCTTAATTATCCAGTCAGGTTTATATATAGGTAAGATCACAAGTTACAAGATGCCAATACAATAATTTCAGAGCCAAATGATAAAGACAATGTTTCAACCCAATTATTTTAACCTTGTAAAAACCTTAGCTACCTGTGGTTGTTATAACCACACGGGGTCTGAATGGTCCCCTTCCCCAGCCTCCATGATGATGATTCTTCGCTACCTTCCTGCTCTCTGCCCTTTTCCCTCCTCAACTTATAGTTTCACCTATTCCTGCCCAATCACAGGCCTGTCACTGCCCTAATGTGATTGGACAGAGAAAATGCTGCAACACAGCACTAAAAGAAAAAAAAACTCAGCTGAATAAAGCCAATCATGCAAAATTAAATGAAGGCATGATAACCTACCTTATTGTGATAGTTAATCCAGATCATCAACTTGATAAAATTGAGAAACACCTAAGAGATTAACAAGGCATACCTCTAAGTATATATGAGGACATGGCCAGAGACAAATAGATCATGAAGGCTCTGACCTAGTGAATGGTTTAATACATTGTTAGAGCTGTGCAGTAGTGCATGCCTTTAATCCCAGCACTCTGGAGGCAGAGGCAGATTCATCTCTGTGAGTTCAAGGCCAGCTTGGTCTACAGAGAGAGTTCCAGGACAGCCAGGGCTGTACAGAGAAACCTTCTATTTCATAACAAACAAACAAAAAGAAACAAAAAAAGAAAGGAAAAATATAAATGGACAATTTTAAGAATAACAATTGAGATGGGATCTGTATCTACACTGTGGTGCACATGCTTAATGTGCACATAGCTCTGAGTTCAGTCCCCAGTTCACACACAAGATAATTAAATACAGAGTGCAGTATGTGATTTTCAAAAAGTGGTTGAAGAACAACTGCAGAAATACAAACATAAAAGTCCTGAACTATACAATAAACTAGGCCACCAGTTATCTATAGAATACCCTACCTAGCACTACCATAGTATACATTTTTATGCATACATGGAACATTGTGCATAGTTGACAATAGGTTAGGTTGCAGAACATGACATGATGAATGTAAAAAAAGGCTAGAGTTATTCAAAATATGGTCTGTGGCAACTGCAAATTAAGGGAAAATTCATGAAAGGAAATCTGAAAAAAAAAGGGCACAAGTGTATGAAAATTGAACTTCAGGGTCTTACATAATGAGTCATAGGAGAAACCACAAAGGAAATTCGAAAATAGAGATGAATAAGAACAAAATGGCATCATGATAATTTGAGACACATCTAAAATAATGCTGATAAATATATACCTGTAAGCGCTTTTCATACAAAAGAAGAGAATCCTCAAACCAATAACCTAATTTTGTATATTAAACTAGAATTGGAGGTTTACACATTGCTAGTCCTGGCTGTTTGGGAAGCTGAGGGGGAGGATTGCTTCCTGAGCCTAGTAGTTAAGGGGGTGGTTAAAGGTGTAGTGTATGAGGTCCTGAATCTCCCCAGCACTGCAAACTGAGTAAACCTAAAGAATCAGAAAGCAGGAAACTACTAAACCTGGATCATCTGTAAATGAAATAAGACCAAAAGAATAAAGTTAAATGATACACAATTTTGTTAATTTTTTTAAACTGGATATATTAATTATATATAAGAGGCCTCATTCTCATTTTCAAACATAATGTATTTGAATCATACTCCTAATACTGTCTCATGTGATCTCCGTTCCCTGACTTAGGAAAAAAGCTGAAATTAAGAATGATAAAGAGACACTACTTACTGGCTTTGGAAAACTTAAGTATGAGGAATAGTATGCCAACAAATCAAGTGACAGATAAAATTGGCACTTAGTAGAAAGTCACAAATTATTACTAAAATTAACTCTAGAAGAAATGGAAAATCTGAGGAAATATATAACAAGGACTCAAATAACTAATTAAACTCTACAAGTAATTTTATAGCTCCCAGTTTCATTAATTACCCTACAAATGATATAATTTCATTCTTTGAGGCTGAATCATACCGTGCTGCATAAATAGTACATTTTATTTCCTCATCCACTGATGGGTACTTAAACTAACTGTACAGCTTGATTTGGGAACATTGTTACTGTGACTATGAACATGCACATTATATCCTCTCTTTTGTTATATAGATGTTTTAAATTTGTTGCAATCCTATTGTCTGTGGTTCCTCTTTCACTGAGCTATTGGCATCCTAGTCAGAAAATTGTTATCTGTGCCAACATCTTGAAGTGTTTCTCCTGTTTTCCACTTGTAGTTTGGAAGTTTCAGTTTTATGTTAAGTGTTAGGGTTTGGTTAGAGGTTTATATGGAATAAGAAAGTGGCACAGTTTCAGTCTTCTACATGGGATCATCTCCATTTGTTAAAATGACTCTGGCTTCTGATGAATGTTTTTGTCACCTTTGCTAAGAATATTCCTGACAATTTGGGTATACGCATGCATGGTCGTCTGTTTCCGTTCCATTACTACACATGCCTGTTTTGTGCCAATACCATGATTTTTGTTGTTTCTATAGATCTGTAATATAATTTGAAATTGGGTGTTATAGCTTTGGATGTGCTTTTTTCCCCCTATTTTGGGTCTTTTCTGCTTCCATATGATTTTGAGGATTATTTTTCTAGTCTTGTGGGGAAAAAAAGGTGTCGGTATTTTAATGGTGGGTTATATTGAATCTATAAGTGAATTTCATTAGTATGCAGGTTTAACAATATTAGCTCATCTTATGCATGAACATAGGAGGACCCTTTCGTAGTTTGTCATTTTTCTTTAGGGTATTATAATTATTATTGTAGAATCCTTTCCTCTGTTCCACTGGTTCTTACCATGTGGGTCACTACTCTTTGGGGGTCGAATGACCCTTTCACAGAAGTTACCTATCAGATATACTGCATTTCAGATATTTGCATTGAGATTCATAATAGTAGCAAAATTACAGTTACAAAGTACCAATGAAATGATTTTATAGTTGGGGGTCACCACAACATGAGGAACCATATTAAAGGGTCGCAGAATTAGGAAGGTTAAGAACCACTAATCAGTTAGATTTATGATGTGGTGTGGTTTTGTTCTGTTTTGTTTTTGAGGTTAAATTAATTTGTTTTTATGATTTTTTCTCAGCAAGTTTGTTTTTCATCAGTGTGTAGGCTATTGTTTTTTATTTTTTTTACTTTTGTATCCCATCATTTTCCTTAAATTGCTTACCAGATCTGATGGATTCTCTAGGATCTTCTAAATATGAGATCATACCCCTGAAAACATAGACAGCTTGATTTTTCTTTCCCTATTTATAGTTCTTTTCTTTTTGTCTTATTACGCTAAGGTTTCCAGAAGTTTGTTGAAGAAAATTGATAATAGCAGATACTACTTTACTCAGCCAGAATAATTATAATTAAAAAGACCTTAGCAAAAATTTTAAATGTTGAAAAAGTACAGGAAGTATAGCTACTTTTGAGACTACTTTGTCATTTTCTTATTTTAAATTCATTGCTGTTTTTAAACAAACAAATAAACAAAAAACACAGCTTGGCCTACAGTAAGAAATGCTTTAACAGTGAGGTACATCTCCATCTAGTTTGCCATTTTCTTTTTCCATGAGATTTTTCTTCAAAATTTTGATTTTTGTGTGTGTATATGTGTGTGCGTATCTATCTGTCTGTCTGTATATTTATGAGTATGTGCCATGTATGTGCAGATGCTTGTGGAAGCCAGAAGAGGGCATCATTTTCTGGAGCTGGAGTTACAGGTAGTCCTAACCTACCTAATGTGGGGGTTAGGAACTAAACTTGGGTACTCTGGAAGAGCTGCAAACACCTTACCCACAGAGCCATCTCTTCAGCCCCAAATTTATTATTTTCTTAAAAGATTAAATATGTATGTATCAGATGACTCATTCATTTCACTCCTAGCTATCGCTCCAAGAGCACTGAAAAGATATGCCCACAGAAAGACTTGAATATTAATGGAAGTATTAATCATAATAGCCAAAAAGCTCAAAGAACCTAATTATCTATCAACTGGTAAGTGGATAAACGTACTGAGGTATGTCCATCAATGAAAAATTATGTAGCAATTAAGTCAAACTACTGCTAACAGGCCAGATCATAAATCAACCTTTAAATCTTTATGCTTAGGGCTGGTCAATTGTAGAGTGCATGCATATGAGGACCTGAGTTCAACCCCCCTGCACTTCAAATAATTATTATGCTAAATGTTCATGAAAAAAGTCAAAGAGATATTAAGTAGATGGAAACTTCATGGAATGGAAGTCTTACTATTATAAAGATGTCATCTTCTCAATCCATAGCTTTCACGCATTGTTTATTAGATTCAATGAACTTATTCTAAGATTTATATCAAAAGGTAAAGTTGAATGGATGTGTTGGCACAGACCCTTACTCCTAGCTACTCAACAGAAGTAGAAGGATCCCTGTGCCACTTCAAGGCTAGCATGAGTACATAGTCCAACCCTATCTTGGAAAAAAAGATACTGACCCTTAATAACTAAATCAATCTTGAAAAAAAAAGGAGGAAAATACAAAGTGAAGGCTTATTATATGTGTCTAAGACACAGAGCTATTTGCTAAGGATTATTTCATTGAACAAAGAACTCAAGAATATGTGTTCACACTGATATATTCAATTGATATTGACAAATAAAGAAGCAGTTCAGTAGACTGAAGTTTTTTCAACAATTAGTGCTGAAGCAATTAGATCACTCTGTAGTCAGAAAAAAAAATGGACTGTGACTTAAAGCCTTATGAACTCAAAATTATCCAACTACAGAAGGAAAGGAGAGCAGGGCATATCTGGGATCTGGTGCTAGGTAAAGAGTTCTTAGACTTGCAATAAAAAATTATTTGGAAGAGAAAATATGAACTTTATCAGCATTAAAAGTCTTATCCCTTGAAATGGCACTTAAGTTTTTTTTGTGGTGTTTTGGTCCATAGAACTAAGGATGGCCATACCTCTTTATACTTTTCTGTTTTACAATGTTAGGGATCAAGCCTTCTCCTTCCCAAGTACTCTACCACTTGGTCCCTCCCAAGTACTCTACCACTTGGCCCTAGCCTTTTACATTTTTCTGACTCAGAATGAACATGAAAGTTTGGAATCAGAACAAATTTGTTAATGTTACTCAAAATTAAAAGTAGTATAAAAGGAAAGACTTCCAATTATTAAATCATGTTAAATTTAAGTCAATATGTTATTTGCTTGACATAAATAAACACAAAATTAATAGGCTAGCAACAAGTGTTTGTATATATAAAAATTTAGTATCTAATAAGAGTTTCACCAAATAAAACGAACCTTTGCACATGTAGGCAGTACTAGCCCAATTCTAGAGATGAGAAAACTAAATCTTCCAGAGGTTAAGGCAGTTTCCTAGAGTCACATAGTATTAGAACCTCAATGCCAAGGAAGTCAGCCTCCAAAGTATGTAATCTTTGCCACGATATTCTATAAAAATAAAGGTTCTATCAATGTCAACAATATCACAGACATTTACTATATATAAATTTATAATTAACTTATTATAAAATTAAAATAAAATTATAATAGAATGTACAATAATAATTATGTAATAGTAAAAATGCTATCTCATCACTGAAAACGAAAAGTTTTCATGATATAGGTTTTATTATTTTATATTAATATATTTTTGTTTTATTTTATGTATATGGGTGTTTTGCCTGCACATATGTCTGTTCACCATGTGCATGCAATACCTATGGAGGCCAAAAGAGGGCATTGCATCCTCTGGAACTGAAATTTCAGACAGTTGTTAGACACCATGTGAGTGCTGGGAACCAAACCCAAGTCCTCCACAAGAACAACAAGCCATCTTTATCACTGAACCAACTCTCCAGCCTCCATGATTTAGTTTTGACAGAGAATAATACAGTTTAGAAAATCGGGCATGATTAACAACCCTAAATATAAGTAGATTTAATAATAATTATTATTTCTATCCTTGCATCCCATTGACTTATTAGGCCCTATACTGCATCTCATAATTTATTTAACACTCGTTGAATAGCAGACTGATTCAGGAATGGAGCTTAGCAAATGCTGACAGTGACTTATTCAGCAAGTATTTATTGAGCACCTACTGTGCTATACTTTATACTAAGAATTCAGATTAAAACTGGAGTATAAGTCAAACCAAGCAAAACCCTCAAATCCCTAATAAAGTAAGTTAATTCCTCCTCCATAGAGCTGTCTTTGATTCTCTAGATACATTTAATGATTACTTAGAACAACCTGCATGATCATGTCCTGTGAATTGTATTAGACTATCTGTGAGCTTGCCTCTTTCTCACAGTTGACTCCTTTTGGTCATTTTTTCTTTTATAATATTCAGAATGTATATAATTCAAATAATTCTGCTTTGGGAGCTCTGTTTTGGTTAAGTGTTGATGTTTTTTCATTTGTTTTAGCATGACCTGACCAATAAATATTTACCAATACTCTATACCAAGGCTCATGATAAAGGAGAAATAATAAACAAAGATCATCAAGAACACACAAGGTCCTAGACCTACTGGTAATTCATGTAGACACTTGAATAAATTTTCATTGTGGATAATTAGTAAAACATTTAAACTTTACTCTGTTACTCACACAGTCTATAATTTTAAATGTCTTTTATTTATACTTTTCATGTCATAGCTTGATGGCAACATTTTTGATGTGTTTTCTTCACATTTGCCAAGAAACTAAGATAAAAGGCTTTGAAATAAAAGCTTAAGTAAAGCTAAATCAAGAAATTATAAAAAATAGTCTTCAAGGCAAAAAAAGTATTGGTAAAAAGAACACTTTGAGAAAGATACAAAGTATGACTTATGTGCTAAATAACATAGTATCAGAAAATATAAAATAGGTTATAAAGTATGAATGCATTTTCCAAGTGAACAATGAGCAGAAAAGATGGTACAGAATGTCCTAGGCAAAGGGAAGTTTTGTCAGTTACAGAGTTGCTACATACATATCCTAGATATTTAGAATATAATTGCTAAACAAGTCACAGGATTTGTTTATTCCTGCCATTCCAGAATCATTGTAAAATTCAAAGGAATTTGAGCTTGAAGAAAAAGTATTGGTGGTAGGGATGTTTCTACTGTTCTCTCCCCAATGAAGGACAGTAGTTCAGAGAGCTTTCTAGATTCCAAGCCAGATTGTAGCTGCAGTAATTAGGCTAGAGTTTCCAGGAATTCATCCCATGTGTTGTTGCAGCCACCCCTTGCTTTAAATGCCAAGTTCCCAAAGTCTAGAGCAACTCTAGACTAGAAGTTGTACATGTTCATTGTCTTAGGCACCTTTAAGGAGCTAAGTACATATTTTATGCTGATATATTTGTAGTTTTTTTTCCATTTGTCTCTTCATTCACAGTATCTATAATAGTAAGACACATTCGGTTCATGGACAGTCAATTCAAATACTCATGAATAGGTACTTAATTAGATTTCTTATCTTTAAAAATAGTACCATGTCATCTAGCCATCTTCACAAGCCAAAGTTCTTGGGGTCTTGAGTTCTTCCCTTCCCTTCACTGTCCTGTAAAACCTGTGGCCAAGGGTTGGGAGTGACAAAGCATTTGCCTAACATGCATGTAGTCCTGGATTCCATCCCTAGCACTCTGGGAAAAGAAATTCCTATGACCAAGCCTTGTGGGTTTATATGCTGACAGCTCTTAATCTTATCCCCAGACAACTTCATCCTCACTGTCAGTGCCTTCATTTAGTCCATTTTTGGCCACAGATTCAGTCACCTCAACTGATATGTATGTCAGTATCACTCTCCTGCTGACAGTCCTTAAATGTCTTCCTACAATTCGGGAACAAAGATTTATATAATCTTATTTGGAGACTATGATATAGTGGCTGACTTTATAATTTTACCCACTATCATTCAGCAATATCAAGCCAGGTGCACCTTGCCACAGCATGCCTCCATATTATTCTTCCCTAGAATAAAATAGGATGCTTTATTTCTACCTTGTGTCTCATTAAATTATACAATCCCCTTGAAACTCTGTTCCTGATAAGTTTTCAGGTGACTTCCTTGCCCATTGGACTCTTCTGTGTTCTCATAGAACTCTGCATTTTTTTCTTGGCATACCACACTACACTGTCAATGTTGTTCATGTCTATCTCCTCTGCCACTCAGATTTGGAATCACTATAAATTAACCCAGAGTTTGATTCCTGACAAGTTTATGGAGGTTTTTTTTTTTTTTGTATGCATGCTTTTTGTGTGCATTCTAGGAAAGTTCTCTTCTTCTGAGCTACATCTCCAGCCATCATTCTTATTATTTCTGGTAGTGTCTTGCTATAATGCCCAGGCTAGCCTGGAACTCTCTATCCTCCTCTTTTACTCCTAAATAATAGGATTACAGGTGTGTGCTATAATGCTTGGCACCACTTTAGGTTCTTAGTGTCTGGGACATGAATGATGGGAACTGTGATCAAATAATCATGTTTTTGTTTCTAGATACATGGTTCAATGGCCTGGTGGCCGAATCCTGCATCGCCATGAACTTGACACCTTCCTTGCACAGGCAGTGTCTACCCAGCTTTATGAACCAGATCAGCTTCAAGAACTCAAGGTGAATTGTTCTACCTTCATTTAAATTATTTTCCTTGTTTTTTGGCTTTGATTTGATTTGATTTATATGTTTTGTTGTTTTGTTTTTTTGAGGCAGGGTCTCAGGCTTGGCCTAAACTCACTGTGTAAGGAAAGAGGACCTCAAACTCCTGATCCTTTAGCTTCTACTTCCCAAGTGCTGAGATTATAGGTGTATCCCACCACGCTCACATTCTTTCTTTCATAAGCTCATAGGTCTACTTTAAGTCCTTTTCTTTTGGAGCTAGGGAAAGAATAATTTTATAGGTAAGTGTTTTATTTATCTTAGCCAAATAGATCCTTCTGTTAATAAAGCCAAGGAATCCCTGCTATGTCCCCCACCCCCATAATGATGAATTGAAATACTCAGAAAAGATAGATATTTTTACAAGGCTTGTAAACCATGGTAAGATTGGCACTTATAAGATATGTTGCAGGGACCTTGGTTATCCCTACTTGTCTCTGAGTAAATATCTATCTTCTATTAATTTGTTTGTATTTATTTATTTAGTGTGTGACTGTAGGTGTGTGTGAGTTACAGTATACATGTGGAGGTCAGATGACACCTCTCAGCAGTCACTTCTCTCCTGCCACCTTGGAAGATCCAGTGATCAAATTTGGGTGATGGGTCTTGTGTACAAGGGCCTTTACCTGCTGAGCCATCTCATCACTGCTTCTGTTCCCATTCAAACACTTACTAAAGGGTAGTATGTAATAGTATCTTTCATTCACCTGATGTAACTGTCATCTCTGAGATTTACAGCCTCTGATCTGCTAGCCTAGGCCTTATCCTGGAAGCTTCCAGCCTCTCTACAATCTAATCCAGACCTAGAATGTTTTCAGCCTCTGAGATTTGCTGCCGAATAGGCTCACCCTTACTAGCTCTTTCCGAGTTCTGGCTGGTTCAACTCCACAGTTCTGACTCAAAAGTTCAGATTTAATCTGGCTTTTCTGGGCTTCTCCTGAATGGCTGTTTAGCCACAAAACTAACACTAGCAATCTGTTCTAATCTTCTGGCTCCTTCTCATTCTCTGACTCATTCTGTCTTTACCTGTGTCTAGCTTATTCTCATTCTGCAGCCTGTTTCTGTACAGCTGTCCCAGGAAGACTGCCCTCTCTCCTTCCCTCTCACTGCATTGTTTTCTCCTCTGTTTTTGTGAGAGTTTGGCGTATTCTAGTCTGTCAAATCTTTCTCTGATTCATCAATTTGTCTGCTACTCAATTATACATGACTTTCAAACATGGGTGCTTCCTCTTTTTTTTAAAGATTTATTTATTTATTTATTTATTTATTTATTTATTTATTTATTATATGTAATTACACTGTAGCTGTCTTCAGACACTCCAGAATAGGGTGTCAATTCTCATTATGGATGGTTATGAGCCACCATGTGGCTGCTGGATTTGAACTCAGGACCTTTGGAAGAACAGTCAGTGCTCTTAACTGCTGAGCCATCTTTTTAGCCCCTAGGTGCTTCCTTCTACAAACTAACTTTACCTTCATTGTTTTGGAGCTGTGTCTTAGTTTGGATTTTCTGCTGTGAACAGACATCATGACCAAGACAACTCTTTATAAAGGACAACATTTAATTGGGGCTAGCTTACAGGTTCAGAGTTTCTGTCCATTATTATGAAGGCAGAACCCTGGCAGCTTCCAGGTAGGCATGATGCAGGAGGAGCTAAGAGTTCTACATCTTGTTCTGAAAACAAACAGGAGCAGACTGGCTTCCAGGCAGCTAGGACGAGGGTCTTAGAGCCCACCTCCACAGTGACACACTTCCTCCAACAAGGCCACACCTCCTCATAGTTCCACTCCCTGGGCCAAACATATTCAAACCACCAGAGGGCATGTCTGTATTCCAGCCAGACTAGCCATATTGATAGATTAAAATCCCTCTACAGTAGTAAAAACTAGGAGAAAAATATTAAAGCATAAAGAAGAAAATTGATACAGCATGAACTGAAACATAGAAGATAGTAGTGGACTGTAAACATAGATTGCCTTGTGCCTCAATATTGGCATCATTGCCTCCTATTTACATGATACTGTCCAGGTTACTTGGCTTTTTTATCTTCTATGTCATTACTCGTGGTACTGTAAAGATACTAATGTGCATAAAACAGAACAGTCTCTTGTATATTTGTATATTTTAAATATATCCTACCCTGTAAATACTAGCCATTAATGCAAGACACCCCTTCCATGTTTTTAGTAGATATGTAACTTTGAGGCCTGTATTTATTACTTTTTTCATTGCTATGACAAAATTATTTATTTATTCTAGCTCAGTTTGAGGGTGCAGTCTGTCATGGCCATAAAGTCATGGTAGCAGGAGCCTAAAGAGTTGATCACATTGCCTCCACAGTGAGCTTGCTTTCTCCTGTTTAATCTCTCTAGTACCCCAGCCCTAGGGTTGATCAAATCCAGTAAGGCTTATAAAATCAAACCAGATGTGGTAGCAGGCAGCTGAAGTTGAATAGGGAAGGTAGTATAATAGTTTGCAGAATTTATGTGCTGTGACTAAACACTGATCTATGCCAACTTGGGGCAGGAAAGTTTTTATTTCAGTTCACACTTTATCATTCATCACTGAAGGGAGCCAGTGTAGGAACTCAAGGCAGGAACCTAGGTGCAGGAACTGAAGCAGAGGCCTTGAAAGAATGCTGCTTTCTGGCTTGTCTTGCTTTCATAGCTTGCTCGAACATCAATCATTAATCAAGAAAATGCCCTAAGGCTCACCCACAGACCACTCTGATGAAGGCAATTCTTAATTGACATTCCTTCTTCTCATATGATTCTAGTATGTGTCAAGTTGATGGGGGGCAGAGACCTAACCAGCACAGATAGTTTGGTACTTTGATACTAGAATTGTCAAAGGGAGATAGCTTTTGAGAGGGAAAGGACAAGCTAAGCAGGGTGGCATATGCTTAAAACCTGAGGAAGAAGCCAGGGGGAGTAGTGGTGCATGCCTTTAATCCCAGCACTTGGGAGGCAGAGGCAGGTAGATTTCTGAGTTCGAGGCCAGCCTGGTCTACAGAGTGAGTTCCAGGACAGCCAGGACTACCCAGAGAAACCCTGTCTTAACCTACCCTCCCCCCCCCCCAAAAAAAAAGTATTTGAGAGCAACCTGTAGTATCTGGTAATGTCAAATAAAATAATAAAATAGGTGTGAAGTTGGGCCGTAGCTCAGTGGTAGAGTACCTGGATAATATGCAAGAGCTTTGGTTCAATCAGAAACACCAGAAAAAAAGAAAAAGAGAGAGAGAAAAGTTGATACAGTTTCAAGTCCCTTCTGGGTGGGATTTGCCATGAAGAGCTGGTCTAGAATTCAGAAATAGATTTCCTATCAAAAGAACCATTAAATTTACCCTCTACAAAACAGCAAGTGCTCTTAACTGCAGAGACATCTATCTAGCGCCATACTACTATGATGAGTTTTTTATGTTAATCTTTCTTTGATGGTTGGGCATGCTAATGACCAAATTTTGATGGGGGCTTCAATCAGAAACACCAGAAAAAGAGAGAAAAAGATTTGCAACATCATAATTTAAGTTAGGTCAGCAAAGGAAAAATCCAACAGCCTAAGACAAATGTAATTTGCTAAATTTTCTAGGCTAAGCTTAAACTCCTAGGCTCAGATGAACCTGTCACTTCAGCCTTTGAGTAGCTGGGACTGTAGCTGTACTCCATCATACTAGCAAGAAGAGAGCTTGTTTGTTTGACTGGGTGGTTGGTTAATTTGAGATAAGATATATTGTCTTGGCCCAGGCTGGCCTTGAACTCGAAGCAGAACTTCTGCCTTAGCCTCCTCAGTCCATGCACCATCACCTTGCTAGACCTGATTTTTTTTATTTTTTTAAGATTTATTTATTTATTATATATAAATACACTGTAGCTGCCTTCAGACACACCAGAAGGAGGCATCAGATCTCATTATAGGTGGTTGTGAGCTACCATGTGGTTGCTAGGATTCGAATTCAGGACCTTCAGAAGAATAGTCAGTGCTCTTAACCACTGAGCCATCTCTCCAGCCTTAGAACTGATTCTTAAAAGTAAACTTTCTGAGTTGACAAATGTAAACATTTTTGGAGTTCTTGATATATATTACTTAGTTGCAATAATATTCCTCAGCATTTTTAAGACTTCCCATTGGGGCTGGCGAGATGGCTCAGCGGGTAAGAGCACTGACTGCTCTTCTGAAGGTCTTGAGTTTGGATTCCAGCAACCACATGGGCTCACAACCACCCGTAATGAGATCTGACGCCCTCTCCTGGTGCGTCTGAAGACAGAGACAGTGTATTATGTCGGAGCAAGCGGGGCTGGTGCAAGCAGGGCCATCCTGAGTTCAATTCCCAGCAACCACATGATGGCTCCCGGCCATCTGTACAGCTACAGTGTACTCACACACATAAAATAAATAAATCTTTTTAAAAAAGACTTCCCATTTATCTCATTGCACTATCATCAGTATTGAATATTCTTTTGGTTTTCACTTTTTGAAATTTTCAAACTGATGAGCAAGTCATCAAATTGATGAGGTGATAAATCATCTCAGGGGAAGGTGGACATGAAAGCTACTTATGCTGCTGCATCTGGCTCCCGCTCTCACAGCCATTGCAGTACATTGAGCTCCATAGAGACAGCACCGGGGCAAGCGAGAGCCGGACGGGCACTGGGCGACTCTGTGCCTCGCGGAGGAAAATCAACTAAACATGGGCAAAGGAGATCCTAAGAAGTCGAGAGGCAAAATGTCCTCATATGCATCCTTTGTGCAGACTTGCCGGGAGGAGCACAAGAAGAAGCACCCGGATGCTTCTGTCAACTTCTCAGAGTTCTCCAAGAAGTGCTCAGAGAGGTGGAAGACCATGTCTGCTAAAGAAAAGGGGAAATTTGAAGATATGGCAAAGGCTGACAAGGCTCGTTATGAAAGAGAAATGAAAACCTACATCCCCCCCAAAGGGGAGACCAAAAAGAAGTTCAAGGACCCCAATGCACCCAAGAGGCCTCCTTCAGTCTTCTTCTTGTTCTGTTCTGAGTACCGCCCCAAAATCAAAGGCGAGCATCCTGGCTTATCCATTGGTGATGTTGCAAACTAGGAGAAATGTGGAATAACACTGCAGCTGATGACAAGCAGCCCTACAAGAAGAAGGCTGCCAAGCTGAAGGAGAAGTACGAGAAGGATATTGCTGCCTACAGAGCTAAAGGAAAACCTGATGCAGCAAAAAAGGGGGTGGTCAAGGCTAAAAAGAGCAAGAAAAAGAAGGAAGAGGAAGATGATGAGGAGGATGAAGAAGATGAGGAAGAGGAGGAGGAAGAAGAAGATGAAGAAGAAGATGATGATGATGAATAAGTTGGTTCTAGCGC
>JADRCD010070913.1:0-12007 GCA_019843815.1 Montemys delectorum | reverse complement strand
CTGGGCTGGAAGTCTTGGGTTCTATAAGAGAGCAGGCTGAGCAAGCCAGGGGAAGCAAGCCAGTAAGGAACATCCCTCCATGGCCTCTGCATCAGCTCCTGCTTCCTGACCTACTTGAGTTCTAGTCCTGACTTCCTCCAATGATCAACAGCAATTTGGAAGTAAGCTGAATAAACCCTTTCCTCCCCAACTTGCTTCTTGGTCATGTTTGTGCAGGAATATAAACCCTGACTAAGACAAATTGGTACCAGGAGTGGGGTATTCATGTGACAACCTGACCATGTTTTGGGGAGGATTGTGAAAGGACTTTGGAACTTTGAGGTAGAAGAGCCACTGATTGTTAAGAACTCTGTAGGATGTTCTGTGGGAGATTGGAAGATCATGTTCAGAACAGTGCAGAGATGGAGGCCTGGCTTGTGAAATTTCAGAGGGAAGATTAAAGACTCTTATCAGAGCCATGTTGTTTTGATTGTGAAGATACTGTGGTTCTGGTTAGCTAGGGCTAAAGTATCATCTGTGATTAACAAGATACCAGAACTACTAAAGTGAAAACTTTGCATTACTTGGACTATTGATGCTGGTTAGGTGGAGCTAAGAAATTAGCAGTGATTAAGAAGAGACGAACATCAATGAGGTGATATCTTCTGGGAAGTGTTTTCTGAGAGCACAAAGAAGCTGTGTTCCAGAGATAGCCAAGGTTGTATCTTGTGCTGCAGCAGGACTTGGTAATGTGTAAGAGTCACCCAGGTGGTACTGGTTTTGACAGCATGAAGGGGTCCTGGAGAGCAGCTGAGGCTCGGCACAGTGAGAGGCCGTGGAAGGCCATAAGTGAAGGTGCAGCTCAGTTTACAATTGATGGCCTAGGACTGAAGGTGTTAAAAGAGTTGAGGCTTGGCACTATGAAGACAGTCTATGAGAGGCTATTGGTAAAGCCTAGTTACAGCAGTGTTGTGGGAATGCCAGTACCATGCAATGACCACCAAGGGCAGCAGCAGCAGTGGAGTATACACATCTGGATCCCAGAAGACAAGATGTGTGCTAGAAAGGGCAGAGCTGGAGAAGTGACCAAAGTCCTTAGAGGAGGCCAGACATTGGTTTTGCTTTTGATTGTGACTGTTCCCTGATATTTTTCCCTCTTGAAGGAAGAATGAATTTTAGTGGAGCCCACAGTTAAGAGACTTTGAATTTTAAAAGATATTGGACATTTTAAATTGATTGAACTTTTAATATGTAAAGACTGTGAGACTTTAAAACTTGGGGATGAATAAGAAAGTGAGGGTTGAGGCTTAATAGTGATGTGTTTGTGTGTCAAGTTGACAAGGAGTCAATTGTACTGGCTAGTTTTGTGTGTCAACTTGACACAGGCTTGAGTTATCACAGAGAATGGAGCTTCAGTTGGGGAAGTGCCTCCATGAGACCCAGCTGTGGGACATTTTCTCAATCAGTGATCAAGGGGGTAGAGCCCCTTGTGGGTGGTGCCATCTCTGGGCTGGAAGTCTTGGGTTCTATAAGAGAGCAGGCTGAGCAAGCCAGGAGAAGCAAGCCAGTAAGGAACATCCCTCCATGGCCTCTGCATCAGCTCCTGCTTCCTGACCTGCTTGAGTTCCAGTCCTGACTTCCTGTGGTGATCAATAGCAATGTGGAAGTAAGCTGAATAAACCCTTTCCTCCCCAACTTGCTTCTTGGTCATGATGTTTGTGCAGGAATAGAAACCCTGACTAAGACAGTGCTATAATCTAGATGTCTAGATGTAGAACAATGAAAATAGATCCATATTTATTACCCTACACAAAATTCAAGTCCATATAGATCAAGGACCTTAACATAAAACTGGGTACAATGAATGTCTAAGAACCATAAATGGGAAATACCCTTGAACACTTTGGTACAGGAGACAATTTCCTGGATAGATCACCATTGGCTCTGGCTCTAAGATCAAGAATTGATAAATGGGACCTCGTGAAACTGTCAACTTCTGTAAGCCAGTAGAACAAATAGGCAGCCACAGATTGGGAAAGGATCTTCACCAACCCTACACATAACAGAGGGCTTATATCCAAAATTTACAAAGAACTCAAGAAGTTAAACAACAATTAATATAACCCAATTAAAATTGGATAAATATTAAACAGAATTCTCATGAATGAGATGTACTTTTAAAAATATTCAAAGTCCTTAGTCATCAGGGAAATGCAAATTAAAACATACCTGAGGTTCCCTCTTATATCCATCAGATCAGAAACTCAAGAGATAGCACATGATGGCAAGGATATAGAGCAAGGGGGATATTCCTCCATTGCTAATGAGAATGCAGACATATACAACCACCTTGGAAATTAATTTGGGTGTTTCTCATAAAACAGGCAATAGTCCTACTTCAAACCCAGGTATAACACGCCCTGGCATACTCCCCATGCCAGGTACTCCAACATGCCGCAAAGTCAATTGCTCAAGTATATTCGTAGCAGATTTATTTATAATACACAGAAACTGGAAACAACATAGATATCCCTCAACTGAAAATTTAATAAAGAAAATGTGCTACACTGGAACTCTATTCAACCATTAAAAACAAAGACATCATGAATTTTAGGGGTAAATGGAAAGAACTTGAGAATATTATACTGAATGATGTAACCCAGTCCCAAAAGGACATGCATGGTGTGTACTCACTTATAAGTGGACATTAGTCATAAAATACAGGTACCATGCTACACTCTAGAGACCCATAGAAGCTAAACAAGAAGGGAGGCCCAAGGGAGGAAGCTTGTGTCTCACTGAGAAGGGGACATAAAATAGTCATATGAGGCAGATGGAGGGAGGGAACTGAGCAAGAGGAGGAATAGGGAGGGGGTATGGGGAAGGGAGTTGGGGTTGAAGATCAGGTAAGTGAAGGGACAGGAGAGATGGCCATGAAAATCTACAACTGACAGGGATGAGGAGGTAGGGACATCTCCAGGAAGAGACAGAGATCTTGGATAAATGAGGGACCCAAGCATCAGTAGGGTTAACCTGACTCACTACAATGGGGATATGAAACCTGAAGAGCCTACATCCTGTGTCTAGGCAGGAACCCCAGTGAAGCTAGAGAGTCTCCAACCCACACCAAATCTTCCAACCCAAAATTTATCCTCTCTACCAGAAATACAGATGTGAGGGGTAGAACAGAGCCTAAGAGAATAACCAACCAATAACTGACCCAACTTGATCCCATGGTCAAGCACCAGTCTTTAACATTATTAATAGTATTATGCTATTCTTGCAGACAGGCAGATGTCCTATAAAAACTCTACTCAGGAAGTGAATCAGACAGATAAACCCATAGCCAAACAATAGATGGAGCTTGGTGACTTATGGAAAAATAGAAGGAAGGATTGTGGGTCCTGAAGGGGATAGGAACTCCATAGGAAGACCGACAGGGTCAGCTAAACTGTACTGTTGGGGATCTCAGAGCCTGAACCATCTACCAAAGAACACATATGGGCTAGAACTAAACCTCCCAGCATATATGTAGCAGATTTTCAGCTTGGTTTTCATGTGGGTTCCAAATGATTGGAATGGGAGCTATCCCAAATGCTTTTGCCTACATGTGGAATATATTCTTCAACCCTGGCTACCTTGCCTGGGCTCATTAAGAGAGGAAGCAACTATTCTTGCAGAGACTTGAAGTGCCAGGGAGGGAGGTACCCAGGGGGCCCCATGTTCTCTGAGGAAAAGAAGAGGGGGTGGGGGAGGATTATAGGAGGGGGAGACTGGGAGGAGGGCAATTAACAGGATGTAAACTCAATAAGTAAAAAAAAAATTAAAAAGTAATAAAAGAAAAGAGTCCATGATAGTGGACCAAATTAGCAAGTGGCTGGAGCAGCAGATGAACATGTACATCCAAAATCACAAAATGGAATCAGAGAAAGCATTCTCAAAATTGTGCAAGACTTGAAATTTCATAGACCACCCTTAGTATCATACTCCCTCCAGAAAGTCCACACAGCCCAATCCTATCCAAACCTGTACAAACTGGATATCAAGTATTCTAATACCCGAAGCTTATGAGCACATCTTATTTAAATCACTACATAACATCCTGTGTCCCCCAAAGTTTTGTGTTTATATCTTAATGAAAAAATTCATTAGCATAAATTAAAAAATCCCCAACTTTCAGTCTCAACATTCTTTGAAAATCCAAAGTTGAACTCTCTTCTGAAACTCAAGATAATTCCCTAACTGTAATCACCAGCAAAGTCAAAAATTAAATTTTACACTTCTATCATACAAAAGCATAGAATATGTATTACTCTTCCAAAAGAGAGGAATCAAAACACAATTAAAACATACTGAACAGACCAAAATCCAACAGGACAAAGTCCAAATACTGTAGCGACATGTTTAATGCCAGATGGCTGAGATGTCTCTGCCCTTCTGGCTTTGCTGCCTGCCTATGAATCTTTGCTGCCTGAAACACCTCTCTTTCATGTTGGTTCCATTCTCTATATGCAGATGCTCAGGCATCTCCAATATAAACCAATCCTCATGCTCATAGCTTTGTGTAATGTCATCACAGGGCCTCGTGGTCTCCTAGAGTCTTGTGCAATGACTGCCCTGCCTCTAATACTCTCAGTTTACTCATGTATCTTCATGTCTATAAAGCCAGAACAATGTCAAGTTCAACTAGCTACTTGGGAGGAACCTTGGACTCTTTGAACCACATTTGCCTCAGCTTTTGCTCATTCTTTAGGTGGTTTTGTTTCATAAGTTCGAAGCATAATTGATTGGTGTTTGCAATGAGGAAATTTTCCCCTTTATTTCAATGAAGATGTGACACTTTCTTGGAGACATCAACCTTAATAGTTGCAGTTAAGGACATTAACCTTGCTAGTTTCATTTTCCTTTTAAAACTGTACATTTTTTTATTTCTTTCTGTCTCACATGATCTTAATCTTTTTTTGTTATATATCTCTATAAGAGTTATTAATAATAAATATGTGGCATAGTCAATACTGATACTGTCTTGAAATCTACTCTTGCAAGGAAATTAGTTCATTGCATCTTAATTTAGCTTTAAGGAATTTCTTAAGGTAAGGACAGACAGCAGCTACATATTTGCAAAAACATCACAAGAATGGTTTCTGGACTAGCTGCTAATGTTATTCTCTCCAATATCTCTTGAGCTACCTTTCTGCAGTCAACACTGCTTTTAGCACTACTTTCTTCTAAAACCTTAATAGGATAGCCCATTAAGATCTGTTTGCAAAATTCAATATCTTTTCTAGTCCATTGTCCCTAAGTTTTCCACAATTTTTTAAAAAAAAAGACATGATAAATTTTGTCATAGTAATAGTCCATTTCCTGTTATGACAAAAGTGACAATGCTGTGACAAAATAACATGGCCATGACAACTTTGAGATGAGAGGGTATATTTAGGACTTGAAGTTTTAGGTGTTTAGGGTCTATGATGGCCAAACAGTGGCATTGGCCAGGAACATCTTGAACTGCAAACAGGGGGCAGTATTTAAAAGATAAGTATGAGGTTTCAAATGAAAAAATATTGTCCATAGTCTTGAGTATTTGAATACTTGGTCCCTGGTTCATGGTACAGTTTGGGGATTATCAGAGGGTTCATTCTTCTTGGAGAAAGTGTGTAATTGGAGGTGGGCTTTGACCATTTAAAGGCTTGCCCAATTTTTAAATTGCTATCTTCCACTTGCTCTTGTAACTTAAGATGTCAGCTCTCAGTTTGTTGTTCTAACCAACATTCCTGTCTGCTGTAATATTTCCCTATCATGTCTGTGAGATACACTTATTTATCTGGATCTATAAACTCAACATAAATCCCTGCTTCTATAACATCAAATAGAAAAGTAATTAATATAGTGAATATAATTTCTAAACACATTTGACAATCATGTATGATACTATCAACTTTCACAAATGGTTTTCTTTGCTTATACTTCCCTTCGTTAGGAGAAGTGTATGGAATTGAAATCATATACCATCATGACTTATTTACTTGTAATTTAATAATGACATGGATAGAAGTGAACATATTTGCAAATAATTTATAATATAGTGATTGTTAAGGACATCTGACTGTACTCTTCTTTTCTAGTTAAACATATGATGGAATTTGACTTATTTCTGTATTATTCCCAATGAATTTTTTTCTTTAATTATGCTCCAAGCTAATGGTCAACTTGGTTTTTGTTGTTGTTGTTGTTGTTGTTGTTATTTTTGTTGTTGTTGTTGTTGTTCCTCTGTCCTGTCACTTTGTGATTTGACACTTGTAAACTGTTTTCATTGTTTCATGACATGCTATGTGAATTATCTTACTATAAATTATTTCATGGTATGTTATTAGAACTGTCTGACCATAAACCCATTATATGATCTTTTCCAAATAGCATAAAAATAACTGCAAAATTCTTTTTTGTATCCACCTGCTTACTTCCTATATAAAAAACTTCACTGCTTCTGGCCTTAGCCTTGTCTCTCTCATAATTGTAGGAGACTGTAAGTTTGGCCAGGCTCTAAAAATAAATATTTATCTTGTAACCTTTCAGTTTCTGTGCTTGGTTTTGACACCATAACATAGAAGATAAATTGATACAAAATAATGTGTTATTCTTTTCAAAGCTATAAAGCTTGAAATAACAAAAAGTATATTTGTTTAAACTGTGTCTCGTATTTCCTATAAGGTTCAAACTAACTTATAAAAATTTGATTTATAATTTATAAAACAAAAGAAAATAAGGTTTTACTGATTTTATTTACACTAGATGAACATAGTTTCTTCTCTATTTTACAAAGTCTTTATGATCTTAATCTTATAAAAAATGAATCAGCTATTACAAAACTTAAGGTATTTAGCCTATATTTTCTATTCATTTTCTATTCATTCATTCATTGTGAGGCAAATAATGTTTCACAGAAGGTATTCAGGGTCATTACATTTCATAAAGGTGAGAACACAATGTAAAAGTATCATAAATATTAAATAACCACTTAAGTTATTCGGAAGCATCTACTAAAATATAACACTATGCATCAGAAACACCTCTTAGCACAATTTGAATTATTAATATATGTAAAAAATACTGACAGTAATGGGGAACCTATTTATGTACTTCAAGGCCTTTGCATTCCTGGGGATAAATGAATAAAATTCAAAAAGAAGCATTTCTTTTAAAAAAATATGTGAGAGTTTATTTATACACTTTCAAATCCTATTACTTTTATAAGTTAGAACACTTTGTTTTTACTTCAAGGTAAGTTTTGAAAGGATATGGGGTGTAGAAGAAAAGCACAAGCAGCAATTACTAGTCACCCAAGTGAACTACACCTCAGTGTGAGTCACCTTCCCTAGAAGGTTTTTTTTTTCCAATACTAACAATGAGGTTGTCATTGAAGCTGAACTTTATTAATAAGCATTCCTTAGTGACATCATTTACTTACTGTTAAACACTGAAAAATAGGAATGCTGAAGAATGAAGTATGGAAGGAATTGATTCTAAGAAAAAAACCTGATACTTTGTGCTGGCTGGATTTATGAAAACTTGAAACAAATTATACTCATCTGAGAGAAGGAAATCCCAATTGAGAAGTGCTTCCATAAGTCTGAGCTGTTAGGCCAACTTATAAAGTATTTTCCTAATTAGTTATTGATAATGGGAATGCCCAGCCCATTATGTGTGGGAACTTTCCTGGGCTGGTATTCTATAAAGGCTAGCTGAGTAAGGCATATGGAACAGGGCAGTAAGTAGTATCTATCCATGGTATCTGCATCAGTATCATTCAGGTTTCTGCCTGTTTGAGTTTCTGCCTGGACTAACCTTAGTGAACTATGACTCAGGATATGTAAGCAAATAAATACTTTCCTCCTAAGTTGCTTTTGGGAGGTTGCTTTTGGCCATGGTTTTTAATAGTACCAATAGTAACCATAACTAAGAAAATCAGATGTCTAGTAAGGTTTGTCTGTGTCTATATTTGCCCATCTTTTTTGATTAATTTTGGTTTGAAGTCTTTTGTTAGATAGTAACTTAGCTTGTATCAGGGTCATTTGCTTGAAATGTCTTTTTCCTATCATTTGTCCTGAGGTACTGTTTATTCTTGTTATTGAGGTATGATTTTTGGATGAGGCAGAAGGATGTGTCCTACTTTTTGTATCCATTCTGTTAATTCCCCATTCAGTTTTTTATATTGTATTAGTAAAGATCGCGTTAAAAAGTTTCCTTTTTAATTTCTTAGATTTTCATTTCTAGAATTTCTTTTTTTTTTTTTTTTTTTTGGTTTTTCTTTGTTGCTTCTATTCTCATTTTCAGGTATTAAACAGTTTTACTCATTTCCATCATCTGATTTTTTTCTTTATGTGGTTAATCCATTCCTCTAATTGTTTGAGTTTTCCTATATTTCTCTGAGGGATTTATTCAATTTCCTCCAATTGATGTGTGAGTGTGTGTGTGTGTGTGTGTGTGTGTGTGTGTGTGTAAGTAATGGCACATGCCTTTAATCCTAGCACACTGGAGGTAGAAGCAATAAGATCTTTGTAAATTTGATGTCACCCTGGTATACAAAGTGAGTTCTAGGACATCCAAGGCTACACAGAGAAACCCTGTCTTAAAAAACTAAAAAAAATTCACATGTACACTTTCCCTCTCCCATTTTCCCCTCCAACACAAACAAACAAACAAACAAACAAACACAAGAACAAACCCCTTCTGCCTCCCCCCTCCCAATGCCTGTCCCCCCACCCTCTCCCACCCATTGGCCCTGGCATTCCCCCACACTGGGGCACAAAACCCTCACAAGGCCGAGGTCCCTCACTACTATCAATGATCGAATTTGCAATCCTCCACCACATACCTGCTGCCAGTACACTCAATCCCACCCTGTATAGTCCTTGATTGGTGGTTGGGTCCCTGGGAGCTCTGAGGGTACTAGTTAGTAATTGTTGTTCGTCCTAAGGGGCTGCAAACCCTTCAGCTCCATAGAACCTTTCTCTAACTCCTTCATTGGGGACCGTGTACTCAGTTCAATGAATGGCTGTGAGCCTCTACATCTGTATTAGTCAGGTATTGTCAGAATCTCTTAGGAGATAGCTATATGCTTGTCCTTCCTTCAGTCTCTGCTCCATATTTACTCTCTGCCACTCCTTCTGTGGGTGTTTGATTCCCCTTTTTAAGAAGGAATGAAATGTCCACCTTTTAGTCTTCCTTCTTCTAAAGTTTCTTGTGGTTTGTGGGTCGTTCTTCCTGTATTCCCAATTTCTGGGCTAATAACCACTTATCAAAGAATGCATTCCATGTGTGATCTTTTGTGATTGGGTTAATGGGAGAGGGAAAGTGTACATGTGAATGAAGAAAATACCTAATTAAAAAATAAATAAATAAAAAAAAATAAAAAGAAAAAAAAAATTAAAAATAAGCAAAAAATTTTGTGTGTGTGTGTGTGTGTGTGTGTGCATCTGTCTGTCTCTTTCTTTCTCTCTCTTTCTCTCTATGTCTGTCTCTCTATCTCTCTGTCTCTTTCTGTCGCTGTCTCTCTGTCTCTCTCTTTCTCTATCTGTATGTGTGTGTGTGTGTGTGTGTGTGTGTGTGTGTGTGTGTGGTGTATATGCATTATCACTGAACTTGAAGGCCAACAACTATCTAGAGCAGTGGTTCTCAAACTCCCTGATGGTGCAACACTTTAATACAGTTCCTCATGTTGTTGCTAACACCTACCATAAAATTATTTTCATAGCAATTTTATAAATACAATTTTGTTACTGTTGTGAATCATAATGAATCAATATTTTGGAGAGAGACAGTTGCCAAATGGCCATGACCACAGGTTGAAAACCACTAGTCTTGACTCTTGTCAGTGGGTCCCAGATATCCATTTCTGCATTTTCCATTGGCATTGGAATTATAGGTATGTGTTGTCATTTATGGCTTTTTACTTGGGTATGTGAAATCTAACTTAGGCTCTCATGCTTGTTCAGTAAGCAATTCAAGTAAAGATCTACATTCCTAGCCTGCAAAGCATTCTTAATGAATGGTTTTACATGTTATTGAATGCTTTTCTGCTTCCATTAAAAAAGATCATATAATGTTTGTTTTTAGGCTATTAATAGGGAATAATAAATTGATTAGAACACAAATGTTAAATAAATATTAGCACTTAAAAAAAACTCTGCCAAACCATAGTATATATTTTAGTTACTTTTTCTTTCTTTTTTTTCTTTGTTTGTTTGTTTTTCAAGACAGGGTTTCTCTGTACAGCTCTGGCTGTCCTGGAACTCACTTTATAGACCAGGCTGGCCTCGAACTCAGAAATCCTCCTGCCTCTGCTTCACAAGTGCTGGGATTAAAAGCTTTAGTTCCTTTTTCAATTGTTGTAAAACAAACACTGACTAGTCCTTCTAGTATCTCTGGGCTGGTGTCCTGAGCAGACCTTGGGTGAAAGCTCCACAGCTAGTCCCACAATATCCAGAAAAAGCTCCACTCTCAGGCTCTCTGACACTCCCAGGATCAGAGGTGAGGAGGACCCAACATCTGTCTCAATATCAGGAGTAACTGGGACCGGCGAGCACACAGGAACCCCGAAAGCCCAGTGGCTCCAGTTACTTCCAGTCTTTCTGGACTGGAGTCCTAAGCAGACATTGGATGCAAGCTCCGCAGCTAGTCCCACAATACCCAGAGGAAGTTCCACTCCTTGGTGCTCTAACAAGCCCAGGATCATAGGATCCCAGAATCACAGGATCACAGAGACAGCTTGACTCTGAGGAGTTCTGACACAAGCAGGATCACAGGAAGGAAAGGCTCTAGTCAGATTTAGCAAGGGCAGGTAGCACTAGAGAAAACCAGATAGTGGGGGGCAATCATAAGAAAATAAACAGCACAAACCAAGATTACTTGGCATCATCAGAACCCAATTCTCCCACCATAGCAAGTCCTAGACACACCATCACACAGAAAAAGCAAGATTCAGATCTAAAATAACTTCTCATGGTGATGATACAGAACTTTAAGAAAGACATAAATAGCACTCTCAAAGAAATTCAGGAGAACACCGGTAAACAGCTAGATGCCCTTCAAGAGGAAACACAAAAATCCCTTAAAGAACTACAGGAAAACACAATCGAACAGGTGAAGGAAATGAGTAAAACCTAAAAATGGAAGTAGAAACAATAAAGAAATCAGAGAGAGAGAGAGAGAGAGAGAGAGAGAGAGAGAGAGAGAGAGAGAACCCTTGAGATACAAAACCTAGAAAAGAAATCAGGAGTCATAGATGCAAATATCACCAACAGAATACAAAAGATAGAAGAGAGAATCTCAGGGGCAGAAGACACCATAGAAAACATGGACACAACAGTCAAAGAAAATGTAAAAAGCAAAAAGCTCCTAACCCAAAACATCCAGAAAATCCAGGACACAATGAGAAGACCAAACCTAAATATAATAGGTATAGAAGAGAGTGAAGACTCTCAATGTAATGGGCCAGTAAATATGTTCAACAAATGTATAGAAGAAAACTTCCCTAACCTGAAGAAAAAGATGCCCATGAACATACAAGAAGCCTACAGAACTCCAAATAGACTGGACCAGAAAAGAAATTCCTCCAGTCACATAATAGTCAAAACACCAAATGCACTAAACAAAGAAAGAATTTTAAAAGTAGTAAGGGAAAAACGTCAAGTAACATATAAAGGCAAGCCTATCAGAATTACACCAGACTTCTCACCAGAGACTATGAGAGCTAAAAGATCCTGGGCAGATGTCATACAGACCCTATAAGAATGCAAATGCCAGCCCAGGCTACTATATCCAGCAAAACTCTCAAGTACCGTAGATGGAGAAAACAAGATATTCCTTGACAAAACAACATTTACACAATATCTTTCCAGAAATCCAGACCTACAAAGGATAATAGATGGAAAACATCAACATAAAGAGCAAAGCTACGCCCTAGAAGAAGCAAAAAAGTAATCTTTCAAGAAATCTACACAAACCTAATTACACCTCTTACAACAAA
>JADRCD010070907.1:0-18353 GCA_019843815.1 Montemys delectorum | reverse complement strand
CCACCATGTTCATAGCAGCCTTATTTATAATAGCCAGAAGCTGGAAAGAACCCAGATGTCCCTCAACAGAGGAATGGATACAGAAAATGTGGTGTATTTACACAATGGAATACTACTCAGCTATTAAAAACAAGGACTCCATGAAATTCGCAGGCAAATGAATGTAACTTGAGAATATCATCCAGAGTGAGGTGACTCAGTCACAAAGGAACAACATGATATGTACTCACTGATAAGTAGATATTAGCCCAAAAGTTCAGAATACCCATGATACAATTCACAGACCATATGAAGGTCAAGAAGAAGGAAGACCAAAGTGTGGATGCTTCAGTCCTTCTTAGAAGGGGGAACAAAATACACACAGGGGGAAATATGGAGACAGTGTGGAGCAGAGACTGAAGGAAAGGCCATCCAGAGACTGTCCCACCTGGAGATCCATCCCATATATAGCCACCAAATCCAGACATTATTGTGGATGCCAGGAAGTGCTTGCTGATGGAAGCCTGATATGGCTGTCTCCTGAGAGGATCTGCCAGAGACTGACAAATACAGAGGCAGAAGCTCACAGTCACATCGGACTGAGCTCAGGGGTCACCTATGGAGGAGTTAGAGAAGGGACTGAAAGAGCTGAGGGAGGTTGCAGCCTCATGGAGGGAGCAACAGTATCAACTGGCCAGACCACCCTCCCTCGAAGCTCCAGGGAACTGGACTAAAAACCAAAGAATGCACATGAAAGGACCCATGGTGCTGGGCACATATGTGGCAGAAGGTGGTCTTGTTGGTCATCAGTGGGAGGAGGCTCCCTTGGGCCTGAGGGTGTTCGATGCCCCAGTGTAGGGGAATGCCAGGGTGGGAAGATGGGAGTGGATGGGTGGGGGAGCACCTTCATAGAGGCAGGGGGAGGGGGGATGGGATAGGGAATTTCCAAAGGGTAGACTTGGAAAGGGGAAAACATTTGAAATGTAAATAAAGAAAACATCCAATCAAAAAAAATCTATTTCCAATTAAAAAATAAGTAAAAGTAAAACGTTGTTATCACAGAAAAAGGATATGTGTGTGTGTGTGTATGTGTGTGTGTGTGTGTGTGTATGAAGGTGATATAAATGGAAATGCTCAATATTGAGAGAGTCAGAGCCCCCAACTGAACATTTCTGATCTCCAAATGAAACCTCCTGTGCCAAGAATGGGTTACATCTAATGAGCTGTTGGCCAAAGGGACACCGTGGAAACTCCAAAACAACACAGTCTATTTCCAAGCCTATTGGCTGCACTCCACAATCTGATGGTAAGGCCATATTGTTGAAGTCAACACTTACCAACGATGGATAAGTTGAGTTAGTGCTTAATTAGAGCCTTCACCCCTACTGACTAGTATTCATGGTGCTAGAAAGTACTTTTCATGCTGCTAGAGGAGAAAGAAAGACATTAACCCAGTAACAAACTCCATCATTTTAAAGAGTGACCTACCAGCAAGACATACTAGTGCCATAGTAGCACAAAGCTTGTGAGAATAACCAGCTAATATCTAATTGGAATTAAAGCTCACTCCATGAGACGGAACTGACCTCCATCACTGCTTGGGTAGTCAAGAACCTGAGACTAGATAACCTAGGGACCTAAGGGAAAACTAAGGACTACTATTCTGCTAAAGTAACTTGGCAATAAATGACCCCTAACAAGTCATTTCATGCTGGTAACTCCTGCCTGTATCCATGGATCAGCTTCCCACCCAGTCATCATCAGAGAAGCTTCCTTCTCTGGTAGAATGGGAACTAATACAGAGACCCACAGCTGGACAAGATGCAAAGACTTGGAGACCTTGAAACACTCGGTTCTAAATGGGATGTCTCCATCAAACCTCTTTCCTCAGGGCTCACAGAATTCTGTGAAGGAGGAGGTTGAAAGATTTTAAGAGCCAGTGAGGATGGAGGTAACCAAGGAAACAAGGCCTTCTCGACATAACAGGACTAATGCATATATGAAGTCACTCACAGAGACTGTGGCAGCATGCACAAGGCCTGCACAAGTTCTAAGTCAGCTGGAGTCCCAGCATGGAGAGAAGAAGAGAACACAAGCCCCCCTCCCCCCATCCCTAACCCAGAAGCTATCTCCAATTAATAACCTCTGGCAAAGGAAAAATTAGTTTTTTCCAACAGCGTCTCACTGGGTAGAAAAGCCACACTTAAGGGAAACCTCATGCACAGCAGTAGATGACCAACACAAAATAAACTCACTAGTATTTTTGGGAGCAGGTTTTGTCTCACAATGCTTTGTTTAAGATTTTATTTTTACCCTTACAGATAATTTGCTTTTTAAAAATTAATTAATTTACTTTACATCCAGATCGTAGTTTCCCCTCCCTCCTCTCCTCCCAGTCCTCCCACCACCTCCCCTCCCACCAATCTAGTCCTCCTCCCTTTCTCTTCAGAAAGGGGAGACCTCCCATGGTTTCCAATTTTTAATGAGTTTTCCTTTTGTGCAAATCTCTGAGTCTCAGTGTCTATATGTCTTTCTGGTGCTTTTTCTTTGGCTCCTTTTTTCTGTTGCTTTGTTTCTTTTGTCCAATTCTGGTTTTTTTGTTTTAATTTTACCAAATTTTATTGTACTTTTTTCAGTTGCCTATTTGTATTCAAATGAGAGAAGAAAAAGGAGTTTATTTGGGTGGGTGGGGAGGGTCTAAGAGAAGTTGGGGGAGGGGAACCATAATCAGAGTATGTATTTAAAATCAGAGTATGTATGTATTTAAAAATCTATTTTCAATTAAAAAATAAGTAAAAGTATTTTATTTGGTTCATCAAGAAAAATATAACTATTATAAACACTTATGTTCCTGACAATTAATCCTCAGAATATATGAAACTAAAATTTCATAATTGAAAAGATAAATAGGCAATTTAACAATAAGTTTGGAGATTCCAATACCCCATTATTTTTATTGTAAATGTAACAACTAAATAGAAGTTTAATAAGAAAAACTGAACAATATTATATTTCTATTATACACCTATAGACTATTTCTCACAACTGAAGCAGAATATCTATTTATATCAGTTGAACTTGAACTACTGACCAGGGTAGACTGAAATGTAAGGACAGTTTTCAAAATCTCAACAAACTTAAAAGCCTGAAAAATCATATAAAATGTCTTCAGTGATGACAATAGAATGATATTGGTAATTACTGCATACAAATTGGGTAGCACAATTCTATTTTCTGTTTTATCTTATTATTATTGAGGGGATTAGGGCACTCAGATGCCACAGCACATGAGTGGAGGTTAGAGGACAACCTTTAGGACATTAATAGCTGTCTGACAGAAATGAAAAGGATTAAATGCATATACTATGAGTAACTGTAATTCATATATTTAAGTACCTTGGATAAATAAGACAAATTTCCAAAATTACCCAACTACCAAAAAGAACTGAAAAAGAAAGAAAAAAATATGGATAAACCACAAGTAAGGCAATTTTAAAAATTATTCAGAAACATTCTACAAGAAAATCCCAAAATGGTTTCAATAATGAATTCCATTAAATATTAGCACCAATCTTTAACAGGGGTTTCCAAGTAGATAAGAGAAGAAAGAATAAGGTGCTTATTATCCACCTACAAAAACCAGAAAATGACATCACAGGAAAAAACATCCAAGACCAATGTGTCTTAAGAATACAGACATAAAAATCTTCAATCAGCACTAACATACTGGGCCAATAATATATATATATAAAAAAAAAGAGTTATTTTTTTTTGGTTGTGAGCCTAGCCTTTAACAGCTGAGCTATCTCTCCAGACCAGGGCTAGTAATCGGGAGAGGGTGGGGTGTTGAGCAGGGGAGGGGGGAGGGAACAGGGGTTTGTTCTTGTTGTTGTTTTTTGTTTTTGTTTTTGGAGGGGAAACTGGAAAAGGAGAAATCATATGACATGTAAATAAAGAAAATATCTAATAAAAAAAAAGACTTATTAACCATGAGAGAGTGTACTATCCCAGGATGCAAGGTTGATTCAAAATACAAAAAAGTCATTGATTTAATATACAGTGATAGAACAGAAAACACCTAATTGTCTTCAATTATAAAATCTCACTTATTACTTCTTTAGAAGGCTACCAAACTAAGAATAGAAGGAACCTTCTTCAATCTGTTAGAACATTTCTATGAATTATCTGACAGAAAATTTTTTCCTAAGACAAGACTAAATACAAAATATGTTTTCATCATTTCTATGGGAAAAAGAAATGAAAGAAAGAAATTCAGATAAAAAAAGAATGTGAATGCATAACTATTTGCAGATGATATTATATTGTGTGTAGAAAACATTGGGGACAGAGTGTGGTGGTACACATCTGTAATCCCAGAATTCAAGGGGTGAGGCAGGAGGATCACACATTTGAGGCCATCCTGGGCTACATATTAAGACCCTGTATTAGAAAAAAAAAAGATAGGAAAAGGAACTCTGGTAAACCCACAAAGACCTGTGTGAGAAAAACAAACAAACAAACAACAAGGTCAGTAAGGTCGCAATACTGAAAAAACAAAATGCAAAATAAGTTTTACTTCCATTAATTAGAAATGCACAGTTTCAAAATTAAATGAAGAAAATATCACATTTGAATTACCTTCAATCTTTAACATTTAAGAATTAATTCTTAAACCAGGCATTGTATTACACATCTTTAGTCTAAGCAGTATGAAAGCAGAGGTGGGCAGGTGTCTGTGGGTTCTGGGTCCAGCGTGGTCTACACAGCGAATTCCAGGACAGCTATAGCTACACAGTGAGATGGTGTCTCAAAAAAATCTATAGTTAAAACAAGGGCAAGATGTTATTTTATGTCTCAAATAAAGCAAAATACCATTCAAAGAAATTAAATGCTTAATACATTTTAAAAAATTCCTAGGCTTCTAGGCTCTTAGATTGAGTGTTAAGAGGGCAATATTCCACATTGATTTACAGATTAATGTTATCCTCATTAAAATTGCAGCTAACGTTTTTGCAGAAGTTAATGAACTGATTCCAAAATTCATATGAAAATGAAAGAGCCTCAGAATAGACAAAACAGTCTTAGAAATTTAACTTTCTAATTTTGACATTTTCTGTAATGTAGGGTTCCTGAGGGCATAGCTCAGTGGTAGAGAACGTGTGTATCTTGAATGGGGCCCTGAGCTCAATGCTCAACACCAAAAGACTAATATAGGCTTAGAATAAGGAACTACACAGAGAGCAGTGGAATAGAGTCAAGGTGTCAGAAATACAGTCTTCCTTTTAAGGTCAGTTGATTTTAGACAACTGTGACAGTATGATTAAACAAGGAAAAGAATAATTTTGTCCACAAATATTCTGGCACAAAGGGATGTCCACATGGACCAGAATTAAGATAGACAACCACCTTACAGATAGAAAAGAATTTAACTCAAAATAGGCCAAAGATGTCCAAGTCAAATATATAAAACTCTACATCAATGAAATTTTTCTTTCTTTCATTCAGGTACTGGCTTCTAATACATGATATCAAAGCATAAGCAACCATATAAAATAATAAATTGGGCTTTATCAAAACTAAAAATGGGTGCATCAAAGAACGCTTATCAATACAGTGACATGACAGCTCACAGAATGGCAGAAAATATTTACCAATCACATCTCTGATAAGGACCTCGTACACAGAATATTTAAAGAAATTTAACAACACAAAGAAAAAAATTAACCTAATATGAAAATGGGCAAAGGATTTAAATGGGTGTTTCTCCAAAGAAGGTATCTGAATAAATGGCCAATAGACATAAAAAGATGTTCAACATCAGCAGTTCTTAGGGAAGTAGAAATCAGAGCAGAGAACACATCACATCTATGAGAGTGATGGGGATAAAAAGATAGCCAATGAGGAAAGGGGGCAAAGGTGTGAAAAAAATAGAATCCTTATCTGGTGGCAGAGTAGTACTGCCACCATATCCAGGTTAATGAGATTAGTTCCTTTGTATCACACTATGTATAAAAACCAACTTGAAACTGAGTAAAGACTGGAAGACAAGACCTGAAACTATAAAACCACTAGATGAAAATATGGGTGTGTTTTGTGACAAGACTTTTCCCAGGGATACTCAACGCATACATCTACTCACCCCAGATAAAGAGCCCATGCCTGACCAAAGTATGGATACCACTAAAGTTTAACTTGGTGACTCAATGAATTTTGCTTGCTGTGGTGACTTACAGGAATGTGGGTGAGAGGGTTAGAGTCAAAAAATGACTCAAAGACTGCTGCATCACCAAAACCCATCTCAGTATAAATGACTACTCATGAAAGCTGGAACCCCTTGGGCATGCTGCACAGCTTGCAGACAGCTCAACATATTGGAGAGTGCCTTCCCAGGTGACGCAGCTCCTCTAAACCTCTTCCATGCAGTTCAGCCCATTTCTGCTTCTTTCAGATTGCTTTGCTAGTCTGATTCTTCTTTACAGCTTGGTTTGTCTGAGACTGGCTGTTAGCCATCTTCATTGTTTATTCTTGGGAGGGAGGAGCCTAGTGAATCTGCTCAGTTTCACTGACTTCCTGAAGTTGCTTGAGTTGTTTATCTTCCGTTTTAAGGAGATTCTTTCAGGATAAAGTGTTCAATCATGGAGGAACCATCTACTTAGAACAGGAGGAAAGCTCTATGAAGTTGTTCTAGACAGTAATATGTTTATATTTATCTCTAAAGCACAGGCAACAGAAGCAAACATAAATTACATCAAATAAAAATTTCTTCAGAGCAAAGGAAGCAAGCAACAGAGGGAAGAGACAACCTATAGATTGGGAGAATTTATTTATTTATTTATTTGTTTGTTTATTTATTTATTTATTTGCAAACCATACATCTGATAAGGGGTTAATGTCAAAAATACACAGCAACATTATCTACCATGGAGATTCAAAGTGAAATGACAATGATATATCTCATGTTTGCTAGAATGGTCATTCTCTAAGTCACTAAGAGTTGTTAGAGCCCAGTGTGAGGCCCAACACACACTTGGAAGGTTTTGACAAGAGAATTGTGAGTTCAAGGTTAGCTTATGTTACAGGATATTGAACATAAGTTGTCAGGTTTGTATGCCAATCACCTTTACCCCCAAAAGCACCTCATTAGCCCCATCTCAGATGCTTTTGATGTGATTGTATATTAGAACTGCCTTAATAAAATCAGTCTGGAAGTATTCACAAAATTAGAAGTAGAATTAACCATACAACTGAGCAACCTTACTATTGGGTATACTTTCAAAGAATATATAAAATAAAATGTCTATATTAAATAGATAGCTGGGCTCTGTGCTGATTGGAGGTTACTCTCAACCACAATATGGAATCACCTTATTTATCTATCAACAGGACAATTTAAAATACAAGATTCTTTCCTTTTGATATTTCACCATTCTTTTTTACTTACATATGTGTGGGTATTTTGCTTTTGTGCATGTCTGGTGCCCAAAGAGGCCAAAATAATCCCCTGGAACTGGAATTGTATATGGTTGTGTACTATCAAGAGGGTGCTAGGGATCCAATCTGGGTCCTTTGTACGAACAATGTTCTTAAAAGCTGAACCATCTCTCCAGACCTTAATGTGTTATTTGACAAGAGGGATATAATATGTAGTCTTTTTTTCTTTCTTTTCTGTGTTACCAACTAGTGATGCATAATGCTTGGATCTGTCAATTTATTGGAGTTTTCATTTGAAATAGCTATATCTTAGTAATAATCACTACTTTTAATATTTTTTAGCTAGAATAAGAAGAAATGTTCCTACATTTATTATTTGCACCACACACTTTCCATATTAGATAAAGAAGGACAAAAGCCCTTCAGTTTTTAGAATAAGTTAGATTCACCTACTGATATATGATCTAGCCTAGCCAGTAGATCTCTCTCTTTCTCTCTCTCTCCGTCCCTCCCTCCCTCCCTCTCTCCGTCCCTCCCTCCCTCTCTCTCTCTCCATTCTTTTCTTTTGCCCTTGCTTTCAATTCTTTCCTTTGAATGTGATTCACAAGCCATCAGCTTCAATACAAAACAAAACAAAACAAAACAAAACAAAACAAAAACCCTGACAAGACTGAGGAAAGAAATTTCTGCTTTTTTTTTGTCATCCAGGAAGAATCCAGACTTCTGTGAGTCACTGTCGTCAACCTCTGTCTCTGTCGTATATTGCCAAGCAACACAGTAAAATCCGAGTTTCTCTTTCATCTCAAAGTGTTATGTATGCCATGGGCACACATAAAGTGAAATACAGATAGTAAATCATGCCTACAGGCCAGCTAGAAGAGACGAGAGATACTGAATTCCAGACAATACCCTCAGAACTTAAGGGGTACGGTCTCTATTATTACTCATAGGAACTCTCAGAAGACAAAGTTACTCATATTTTACAGAGAAAGACTGATATACATATGAAATCACTCACAGAAACTGTGGCAGCAACACAGGGCCTGCCAGGTGAGGTCCCAACATTGAGAGAGGAAGAGGACGCAAGCCCCTATTCCTAGCCCTGAAGCTATCTACAATTAATAACCACTGGCAAAGGAAAAATTAGTTTTTTCCAACAGTCTCCCTAGTCATATTAACCACAGTAAGGGCAGACCTCATACTCTGCAGTAGATGAACTCAGTGGGCTATTTGGGGCTTTTTTTTGTTTGTTTGTTTGTTTCATTGTGCTTTGTTTGGGCTCTTTTTTTTTTAAACTTTACAGATCTCTTGCTTATATATTATGTTTTAAAATTTTTTCAATGAGTTTTCTTTGTATGCAAATGTGTGTGTCTTAGCATCTATATGGGTTTGTTTTTTGGTTTTCCATTGGTTCTTTTTTTCTGTTTGTTTTGTTCTGATCTGGTTTGTTTGTTTTTACTTTATCTTATTAGTATATATTTGATTTTTTTTTTGCAGTTTAATGGAAGGGAGAAAGGAAATGTGTATATTTAGTTGAGTGGGGAAGTAGGAAATATCAGGGAGTAATTGGGGAAGGGGAAACTATAATCAGAATATACTGTGTAAAAAAAAAATATTTTTGTTTGACAGGGTTTCCCTGTGTAGTCCTATCTTTCCTGGAACTCACTCTGTAGGCCAAGCTGGCCTCGAACTCTTAGATATCCACCTGTCTCTGCCTCCTGAGTGCTGGGATTAAAGGCATGCACCATCACTTCCCAGCTGAAAAAAAAATCTACTTTCAGTAAATAAATAAGTAAGTAAGTAAATAAATAAATAAATAAAATCTTAAGAAGAAAATGCCCTGCAACCTTTCTTACAGCCAGCTCTTATGGTGGCATTTTCTTGATAGAGGCTCCCTTCTTTCAGATGATTTTTGCTTGTGTCAAGTTGACATAAACTGAGCCAGAACAGAAGGCATGGGAGTTTCAGTGTGTTATCCAGCTCAAATTTCTTTTGCAATGAGGTGGAATCTAGAAAAGAAATAGAGGACACTTAGGTTCTCTTAGTTCCTCACCTTCTGGCTCCTGCTAGGATTTGACCAGAGACTACAGCCTTGGGGAGAGAGGATGTTGGCCTATGCTAGGGGACTACTGTGAAGATGGTGAGACCATGTTCACTCAGATCGCAGTCAGCATCTGAAGCAGAGTCGATAGGCATTGCTTATGGATTGCCTGTGGAGTTTGAGGAAAAAGAATTCAAAGGTGCCTTTGAAATTTTCTTCTCCTGTTTTGTTAAGATTTGCAAGAACCAAGCTTCCGTGAATGACCCCACATGCACAAATTGAAGCACAAATTGGACTCCATGCGTTATTAAAGTTTTAAAAAGAGCATGAAGTTAAGGAGTAAAGAAGTGAAGGCAGATCTGAGTGGAGTTAAGATGAGGAGCTGGGGTGAACAGGATCAAAATACATCATATAAAATTAATTAGTACTTTTTTTAAAATAATAGGTTAGATGAATCAGGGCTTCAGTAGCAATGGCATCTGTTTTCCATCCTGAGCAAAGCCAGCACCTCCTCTCCAACTGTAGCAGTTGGACAGCCCACTTTCCATGGTGATCAAAATGCCAAAGCAATGCAACAGGATTCAGTGCAGTGTGCTCCTGGGCTTTGGAAAAATCTAATATAGAAAGGGGTTGTGGCGCATATCAAGGACTTTGACAGCCTCCCCTGGCTCTGCATCCTGAGGTGAAACCAGTAATGGTGTGACACATATAACCAAAGCATTTCATCTTCCATTAGCTGGACCACATGGCCATTCTATTCAAAGGCAGTTAAAATCATCGACTGTGCCAAACACTTCCTGATCTATTCAGAAACAGGGGCTGCAGCCTAACATCCAAATATCAGAGACTGACACTCTCAGCCTTGCTAAGTGAGCCTCTTGCTTCCAATCTTGATTGTATTTTTTACAGGGTAGCCTCTGTACTAGTTTGTGATCACAAAGTAATTAATAAGCACAGTTTACATTTGTATTTATTTTTTTGGTCTGTACTTCTGTGCCCCATTTTCCCCTTGGTGCATTCCTTTAGAAAATCAATCTGTGGGAGTTATAAGAAAAGAGTGAATGAGTAATAGTTGAGAAGATAAAAGGAGAGCTCTTTGTATAGCACCCAGCTGGGGAGTTCTTGGTAGTTGACCTGCAGTATGGAGAAGCATAGAGGTGTGATCAAGCGGACAGAAAAACTGTTTTGGTTGTGCAAGACTGGAAGAGTTTGTTCATAAGAATGAAGCCTTTGACTTGACAGTAGGATCTGAAGTCCAGTGCACATTCGAAGATGGAGCCATGCTAAGGGCAGAGTAGGCTCATCCTTTGTATTAGCAAAGGCAGAGAGGATGAGGATAGATGCTGGTAGAGTCACGGGTTTGGTGGTAGAGAGATGGGCTAGTTCTCTTTCAGACTGTTTCTTTTTGAACACCAAGGAGTGAAGTCATTTCTAAAAGCAAAGGAGAGAAAGGTAGATAAGGAGACATTTAGAGCCAAGAGAAGCTAATGGCCTATGAAATAATAAAAGAGTGGACTTCCTGTGGTACCTCAGAGAATCAAGAATATATGGCATGATATGCAGTAATCAGCTCTGATCATCTTATAAAGTGGCTCTGAGTGCTCTGGCCTTCCCCCTGTTCCTCAAGGACACTGGTCATTTGTGTCTGAAGCTCTTGACGACTTGTTCTTTCCTCCTTTAAGCCCCTTCTCCATGGTCCCTATTTCACTGTAGTCAGGCCTTCATTCAAATGCCTGCTTCTCAGCTGTGCTGGCACACATCTGTCATCTTAGCACTCAGGCGACTAAGGCAGAAGGATCAGGAGCTGGAGGTCAGGCTGGGATATTTGCAAGATCCTTTTCAAACAAACAAGAATGTCAGAGAAGCCTTCCCTTACCATTCTATCTAAAACAGAGACCACTCTTTTTTCTCACTATCTCCTTACTCTGCTTTTCTAAAAACAGCTTTGTTGAAGTGAAATTGATATACAAAACTGAATATATTCAATGTACACAATTTGAGAAGTTTGCAAACACTTGTGGCATCATCAACATAGTCAAGGTAATAAATGTATCAAATAGCTCCCATAGTTTCCTTTTGTCCTTTTGTTGCATACATGCACATGACTGTGTGTGTGTGTGTGTGTGTGTGTGTGTGTGTGTGTGTGTGCAGGCATATGTGTATCTGAGTGATAAGAACACTTGACATATTTATTCTTTTTCTTTTCAAAAACATACTTATTTTTCTTTTATGTGTATGAATGTTGGCCTACATGAATGCATGTGTACCATGTGCGTGCTTGGTTGGGAAGGCTAGATGAGTGTCAGACCGCATAGAACTGGAGTTATAGATGGTTGTGAGCCTTCATGAAGGTGCTGGGAACTGAATCCACATCCTCTAGAGGACTAGTCAATGCTCCTAATTGCTGCATCATCTCTCCACTCCTATTTATAGCATTTTAAATTACAGAATATCACTCTTCTAGTACACCTGAAACTGTCCTGCTGGCTATTCTTGGTTGTCAACCTGTCTATACCTGGAATGAACTACAATCCAGAAATGAAGGGCACACCTGTGAGGCAGAAAGACAACGTGACTTTGAATCAGATCTTGAGGCCAGAAGACACTGACTTTTGATGCGGATCTTGAGGTGGGATGACACATGCTTTTGATCTGACACCCCTTTAATCTAGATTGTGAGGCATAGTGGCCATGCTTGTAAAGATCTATAATAAAAAGGAATTAAAGAACAGCTTGGATCTAGGCATGGTGGTACTTGCCTTTAATCCCAGTACTTAGAAGACAGAGGCATGCAGATCTCTGAATTCTAGGTCAGTCTACAGAGCAAGTTCCTGGACAGCTAAGCTTAGGCAGTGAAGGAAACCTTTAAAACCAGAAAGCTAGTGAAGATGTAATTAAATGAGGGGGCCATACTCCAGCCCCATCAAGCAGCAGAACTTGGCAGCTTCAGATACATCACCCTGGCTTTAGAGTCAAGAATAGGAGAAGGGCTTATGAAATCTCCTTCCTGTGTGGCAGGGGTGTCCCTGTATAGAGACCCAGGGAGGCCATTGCATGAAGCTGTGAAGGTGAAGCCTAGGTTGCTTTGAAGACCCTAAGAGGTTAGAGATGCCAGAGCCATTAGATATCTGCTGAGTAAAGCTGCTAACAGGAAATGGAACCAGCCCAAGGGGAAGAACTGTGTTGCCGTCAACAAAGCTGAAGAGAATTAGAGATCTGAAGAGCATTTTGACATCAGGTATGGAGATGCAGAGTTTGGAGTTTGCCCAGCAGGTTTTTGGTTTTGCTTTGGTCCAGTATTTCTTCACTATGCTCCCTTTTGGAACAGTAATGTATATCCTGTGCCATTATGAGCTCAAAGTTTATGATCTGTGTTCTGATTTCGATTGCATAGTGGATCATAGTTAAGAGATTGCACAAATCTCAGAAGAGACTTTGAACTTTAACTTTTTAAACATTGGTAAGACTATCATATACTACGGGAACTTTTGAAGTTGAACTAAATGCATTTTGTGTTATGTTATGGCTACAAGCCTATGGGGGCCAGGAACTGGAATGTGGTGGTTTGAATAGGTATGACCTCCCCCATAGACTCAAGTGTTTAATGCTTGGCCTATAGGTAGTGGCACTATTAGGAGGTGTGTCATTATTGTAGGAAATATGTCACTTTGAGGTTTCCTACACCTAGTGTTGAAAGACCCCCCCGAGAGGGGAGACCTCTCTCAAGTCCCAGGAGAACACAGCCACCCAAAGACTCACAAGAAACCGATCTTGATGCAACAGCGTGAGGTTTATTCAGGGGAAATCAGTATACTGGGGACGAGCTCGTAAACCTCACAGGGGCAGAGGAGCTCGACCCAGAGCACAAAAAGTGTGGGGTATTTAAAGGAAAAAAACCACAAACCAGGGGGAGTGAGGGGGTAACCAAGGAAACATAAAAACAGTGGAAATTTTCAGAGGGACCCAACCCATGATTTAGTCAGGAGTCAGGGTCATGAGGAAAACATCCTGAATACTCCTTATTCTCAAGAATGTGGTTTTATCATCGTCATTATCATTCACTTTGTGATTGACCGCTCCCTAGAACCACCTAGATGTCTGCCTTTGTAGAGGAACTGGTTTCTGGAACTAGCCGGCCTATATTCTTGGCTCCTTTCAGAGAAAATTTTCCATGCCCTTTAAGTAAAAGCTTATATACTATATATTTATACTAAATTATCTTTTCTTCTACCCTTCAGTGTGACACATGGTCTCTTACTGGATACCTTTAGATCAGGATGTAGAAATCTTGGCTCCTCCAGCACCATGTCTGTCTGCATGCTTCCATGCTTTCTACCATGATGATAATGGACAAAACCTCTGAAACTGTAAGGCAGCCCCAATTTACCTTTATAAGAGTTGAGATGCCCTGGTCATTCTGTATCTTCACATCAATGGAAACCCTAACTAAGACAACTCTGTACCTATTGAGAAATGACTCTACAGTTCCCTAGTCTCTGCCCTGTATCTGCTATCCTATTTCTTGCTAAGATGACTTTGGCATCTCATTATAGATGACTCACTCATGTAAGTGTAATCATGCTACATTGTCTAATCTATCTGTAACTTGTTTATTTCACTTATAATAATTTTGTCCCTTGTGACCACTGGACATATCATCTACATGATCTCAAGTCTGTTTGCCTGTCAGGAGCAAAAAGAAGCCTTCTATCCTCCCTAGCCACCATGAAGGTATTGAGAGGTTCTTATTCTGAAAATGTAGAATAGTGCCAGGGACAGGTTGACTAGTGTCCATCAAGGTTGCTTTCGAGAAAATAAGGTAGACTGTGGAGCAGAAAGGAAGCCTGATCAGCTTCCATATCAGGTTCTCACATGGATAGCAATCCTTCCTGATCTCCTGTCTCAGTGAGCAGTATTTATTAGTAAAGACTATCAGGCTGGAATTCACAAAGCTGAAGCAGTGAGTGGAGCAGGCAAGTAGCAGAGATAGCATCTGTTCTTACTGATGGGTAATGGCTCTAGGTAGAAGTGTATAATATATCAAACTTGTTTATCAGGGAGGAAAAAGACAGAAGTCAATGTCAGGTCATGACTCCTGTACCTCAGGGGCATCTTCTACAGTCTCAAAAATAATATATAGTATTAGATATCTCATGTCTAGCTGAAGTGGGATCAAAGAAAAGAAAATAAGAGAAGAAGAAAGAAAAGAAAATAAAGAGGAGAGGAGAGAGAAGAGAAGAGAAGAGAAGAGAAGAGAAGAGAAGAGAAGAGAAGAGAAGAGAAAAGAAGGCCAACCTGTCTAAATCTTACACTATTTCATCCTCTCTAAGAACTTTGAGAGCTGGTGTCTGTAGAGCCTTTCAACTAAATGACAAAGAGTACTTCGTCCAAAACTATTTGGGCATAGCCACAGAGGCACAAGGGCACTTGGAGGAAGAAGGGATCTACCAGCAGAGATGCAGAGGGGTAGTGGAATCTCCCTTTGACTCCACTTCAGCCATATTCAGTATGTATTACTAGATAACAAACAAATAGCCCCCCTAAACCAAAATATTTTTACAAACCATTTTATGGGGCAAAAATCAGGAGCAGCTTAGCTGGGAAGTTATGATTCATGGTATTTGCATGCTGGAGTGAGGATTTTGGCAAGGGCCATAGGCACTTAAAGGCTTGAATGGAACTGGAGGATCTGCTTTCATAATGGTCCACCCATATGGCTGTTGCCAGGAAACCTCGACCCTTCACAATGTGGATATCCACAAGTTACTGAAATGTCATTGTGGCATAGTAAAAGTCTTATTCGAAGGTGTGATGGCAAGTGTTTTTGGAAGGTGGTAGCAGAAACATCAAGCATTTTATAGCAGCAGCCTGGGTTACAGAATAAAACCCTGTCTCAAACCAACTACCACTACCATGAACAACAACAACAACAACAACAACAAAACTTATCCTAGGCCGGGCAGTAGTAGTTGTACGCCTTTGATCCCAGCACTTGGGAGGCAGAGGCAGGCAGATTTCTGAGTTTGAGGCCAGCCTGGTCTACAGAGTGAGTTCCAGGACAGCCAGGGCTACACAGAGAAACCCTGTCTCGAAAAACCAAAATAACAAACAAACAAACAAAAACTTATCCTGGAGTGAAACATCTAATGCAGAATACACAGCAGGCTGCATGGCAATCTTTGTGACCTATTCTCTGAAATCACAGTTAAACAGGCCACTCAGTCTGTCTTTAGCAGATAACTTCATTGGCTATTATTGAACAAAAAGGGGATGGGGAGCTGGGCATAGAGGAATGCACCTATAATCCCAGCATCAGGGAGGATGGCCTTGAGTTAAATGTCAGCCAGAACTATATGGTGAGATCTTGCCTTAGAAAAAAGACTGGGGATGTAGTTCAATTGCCCAGAATGTATAAGACCCTGGACTTCACCTCCACCATCCCCAAATGGTGGGTCAGGCATAAGTAAAAAAGGAAGGAAGGAAGGAAGGAAGGAAAGAAGAAAGAACCACTGTGAGGCTGGAAAGGAGAGCTATTGTTGCTCTTGCAGAGGACCTGACTTCAGTGCTCACCACCCACATCAGATGGCTCAGAACTGCCCATGAGTCCATTTCAGGGGGATCTGATGCTGCCTTCTGGCTTCTGTGGACATCCAGACATATATGGCATGTATGATCACACATGAATAAAATAACATACTGTTTAAAAGGAGCCACTGTTGCAGAAACGATTCTGAACGCTCCCTGGGGAAATATGGATAAGTCCTGGATCAGGTTGTACTTCTCCTGTCTGGAAATAATTAGCCATGGCGCCTGATTCTGGCCCCTGGGCTCTTGAGTACATCCTCTGGCTCATTTTTCCTTTCCAAGCAGAAGTGCATCAGTGTTTGCAACAGCATGCGATTATTTCAGCTTCAGTCTCACCAGTTTGAGCAGCCCAAGGTCTCTTCTCGTTTGATACAGTCTCTATCCATTTTAGTCCTTTCTGGAACAGTTTTCTAAGTATAGTTGTCTTTGAAACTCTGAGAATCACATTAAGGTTTATTCCATTACACCAAAGCTTCACCGGAAAAAAAAAAAAATCTTGGAGCTAAGTCCTTCCTCAGCTGAGGCTTTGGCAGATACCACTGAGGAATAATGCCTTTAAGCTTCTTAAGGACCCGACTGACTTAGTCTTAGAGCCACAACCTTGGATCCTCTTATGGTTTTAGTGGTAAAGATTTCACAGTCAGACCTTTGGCTTTAGTTTTAGACCACGCCTTCCTGAGAGTGCCCTGGATGTGATGTTTGTTTCAAAGCCATTTCTTATTTTAGCCCTGTTCACCGCGTGGAGGATCTAGGAATGAATTTTCAGAGCCAGGGTATACAGACTCCCAGCTTAACGGCCCTCCATTCATGTTCTCTCTGTCCTTGCACAGTTTGCTATCTGCAGTGAGAAGAAACCAGGCAGCACCTTGTATGCAGTTGGCAGGACGTTTCTCTAGCTGGATCATCCATCTCATTAGACACATTTCCTCCTTCCCAAAAAGTTTCAGCTAATGATATTAAATTTCCAGTCACTACGTAGCAGAGCATTCCTTTGTTTTTCAATAACTAATTTTTCATTTATATTTGTACCTTTATTGGCAGTCTCCTTAAAGCTTAGACTGTTCCTAACAATATGCTCAAGAAAATGTAACCATTCATTATCCCAGCTTCTGCCAACTGCCTAATTCCTAAACTATTCTCAAAGTTTTAGATGTTTATTATTATAGTATCCCACTTCCAGGTAGTTCTATATTATTACTACTGTGTAAGGTGTAAGAGATGACTCCAAAATTCAAATACAACAAACGTAGTTGTTTTGTTGTAGTTTTAAAAGATTTATTTATTGTATATCTATGAGTGTTTTACCTGCATGTGTGTGCACTCTGTGCATGCCAGATACCTACAAAGGCCCGACAAGAGCATCAGTTCCCCTGGAAATAGAGTTATGGATGGTTGTGAGGTGCTAAGTAGGCACTGGGAACTGAACCTAGATCCTCTGCAAGAACAGAAAATGCTCTTAATCATAGAGCTTATATTAACAGCTCGATGCTTGTATTTTTTTCATAGTACTGTAAATTTAATCGAGGGCCTGGCTGGACCTTATCCAGTGGTAAATGCTATATGAGCATTGTACCACCGAGCTCCACCCTCACTGAGAATTGTAAATGTTTGTTATCTGACAGTTTCTGTCAGTTAAAGAGTTTGGAGTGGTTTAGCTGGGAATTTTGGCTAAGGGTCTGTCACATGGCTGCACTTGAGATAGAACCAACTCATTGGTCATCTCAAGCATAAATGGTGATGGATGATCTGCTTCCAGAAGGATTCCTTTCCGTGCTGTTGACAGAAGACTCACGTCCTCACCCTGTCCTTATGTCACGCAAGGTCTGCCTGGCAATGCAGACCTTGCATGACAGCAGTATTTGAGGTGAAACCTTCAAGGAAAGGCAGTCTCCTGCACCCGCATTGTCGCCTGCCACCCCCTAACTCAGAGGTAGCTCAGATATGTCCTGGTACTCTTGTGCTAGATGTCCACCAAAATATGACAGCTAGAGAAAAAATCAGACGTTTCTCTCTGACCTTTTTCCAATGTTCCAACATCCTAGCCAAACCCTGGCCTGAAAGTTCCGTAAAGAATGTTACCCACCCAGACTTATTGCTTCTGGTATTGTTAGGGAAATAATGTAGGGGTAGTGCATTGAAGCTCACAGAATGGGAGACTTATCCCAGGGCAAGGTCAAATAGAATCCTCATTCTCAGTCAAGTACTGTAGCTAAACCACTCCTAGAAATTAACAAGAGACAAGTCTCTACTAGCCCAGAAGATTATCATAGTGGGCCGTTTTACCTAGGATGGGCGAGACCTTGAGTGTATGTGTGTG
>JADRCD010070901.1:0-11988 GCA_019843815.1 Montemys delectorum | reverse complement strand
GGGGGGGGGGAGGAAAGGGATAAGGAACTGTTGGGGGGCAGACCCGGAGAGGAATAACGACTGAATTTTTAAAAAGAAGATTAAAGCATAACTTTAAGAAAAGAATAAGGGCTCTATACATTTTACTAGCCAAAGCAGTGTCAAGTAAAAGAATTAAGTTATTTGAATCAAAATCATGTATCTAGGGTAAGAAATTATGGCTCAGTGGGTAAGAACACTTACCACACAAGCATCAGAACCCTTGTTCAAATCCCCTGCACCCATGTAAAAACCCAGGCATGGCCACACCTGTAACCCCAGCACTGGGAGTATGCTTGCTGGCCAGTCAAATCAGTTGAAAGGGACATCTCCAGGTTCAATGAGAGACTCTGTCTTGAGGGAATAAAGAAGAGTGATAGAAGAAGATACCTGGTATCTCCCTCTAGTCCCCATGCATCACCACACACAGGATATGTATCTAGAAAACACACACACACACACACACACACAGAGAGAGAGAGAGAGAGAGAGAGAGAGAGAGAGAGAGAGAGAGAGAGAGAGAGAGAGAGAGAGGCTGCTGATAAGGTTGCTGGCGTTGGTAAGAGCCTGGGTTTAATAGCCAGTATAATACATACACATAAAAATCACATAATTATACTTTTACTTCATCACCTCTACTGCACACAGTTAAAATGACAATATCTAATACTGGCAGAAGAAGCCTGCTTTCAGAAACAAGAGTCTGCTAGTAAACTGAAAGAGAAAGACGGGCAAGATATGAGATCACAGAGCACTGAATGCCTGCTATATGTAAACAAAGAATTCAAAAGGAACTGGGGTTGCCTTACAATTGCTAACTTGAAGAAGACTAAATAAAAAATCTACACTATTTCCCAAACAATGTGACACTTACTTGCACATGTAAATGTTAGGCTAGATTATAATTACACACCCACCATGAAAGTGAATAACTTCTTAGCATGCTAAATATATAAGATCACACTTCTCATATATGTATTTTAGAACATAAGCTTCCTTTCTTGCCGCAGTCTAGGGAGAAATGCCAGCTTTGTTTAAACAAAAATCTAGGGCAGTGTGGAAGTTAATTTTCTTTCTAGATTAAATAAGTGAAATCTCATAGTTTTATGATCAGAAATAGTTTATACATTTAACATTCATTTTGTATATCTTTATCAGTGTGTTATGACATGGGAAAAACAAATAAAAATGTTACTTCTTGAATAACAAAATTTAAGAGCCAACTCTAAGTAATTCTCAAACAGCAATCAACACTTGACACAGACTATATAGCAGGTTCCGAGGATCCACCACTTACCTGGAGAAAGGAGGACAATGGAAGAGGGAGAAGAATCTGGAGATGCTCTGAAAAATGGCTATCTAAATATGGAGTGGACACATTTTATATCTTTGAATTCCTTTTATTTTCGTTTTGATTTCCCCCTTTTTTGTTAGTAGACTTCCTTTGGAAAGATCCAGCCTGCTTCTACTTTATAAAAATAAACTGGAGGAAGGTGTTTATTTTATTAGCACTGGGACCACACATAAAGAAAAAGTGGCCAGCCTCCGGGAAATCTTGCTGGCAGACAAGAATGAGGGTCGCCATAACACAACAAAAATTGAGAGGTGTCAGGTTGCTATTGCCTTGGGAAAGCCTTTCTTTATCCATTTCTGACATATTTGTTTTATCTATTTGATTCTCAACAGTAATTTTGTTGAAAGGATACACACCCCTTAAATTTTAAGTATCCAAGACTGTAAAACTATTGCTCTCCAGAAGTATATATGTGAAACTAGTGACCAAATCTAACAAGTACTATTTATGAGTCTGGGGATCTAGTTGAAGCTCTGTTAAACCATTCTTCTTTCAAAGAACACTGTGCCCTAAGCCATTTCAGAAAAGTTGTTTAATATTCTAACTCCTATTCCTAGAAAACTAAGTCCTTAGATGAGAATTTCCAAATCATTCCCTCTTTGAACTTTATAGTTAAATCTTTATGAGAGAAAAATAGGACTTCATATAAAGAAATGTTTTTATAATGTTATGCTTATCTTTAGGTGTAAAAGCTGAATGCATACATCAGCAAACATCTGTGACCACTCATGGTCTGTATTCCAAGTCTCCCTCCCCTTGGGAATGTAAAAAAGAATAAAGGGAAAACAAGGAGCCATGGAAGCCAATGGCTAGCCCTAAATCTGTCAGTATAGCTTTGATGTCCCATCACACTCTGGATCTGTATTTAAGGCTGCTAAATTCCCATGACCCTTCCAGATTGCTTCTGAGGGTCACTAACTCTTTTTTTTAATCTTATGATTTCAGCTTGAGCTTACTCTGACACTATAGCATAAGAACTGTGGCCACAGTAAGAAGGAAAGTTTGTGAAGGGTGCTGTGGTACCAGAAAGAGGTACGACTCCCGCTTCAAAACCAAGTTTGTTCAATATGCACTTTTCTTAATGAAGTAACATTCCTCATCAGTTGTACTGAAATAAAGTCAACACCATTTGTGTTTACTGCTTCCTTTCATTAATCAATTCATGATTCGTTTGCTTTGTGCTAAGGTGGCTTTTACTAGACTTATCACAACCTCCCCAAACATTTGAGTTATTACTCCTCAGCACCCACTTCCTTCCCCAACTGTGAGCTGTTTGAAGGCAGGACTGGGTTGTTAAGAAATCAGGCTTCCAAAGGAGTTAACTCTCTGTATCCATCTCCTAGGGTCACATCATTAAGAAAATCATACTAAATTATGCAAAATCTAATTAAATGCTGCTTAGACACTTTACATCATTATATATGAAAAGGCTACTTTGCATTAAATGATCTCTAACCCTTTAAAATCTAGTCCTTGTTTAAAATTTCTACAATCTTGTTTTTATGCCTTAATACAAGTAATTGGTTTGGTTTATGTGTAAATAATCAAACCTAAATACTGCATTTTATAAGAACATATATTCTGTTTCCAAGAGCTCTGCTTATTAATAGAATTAGATGGCTTTCCCTTCTTTGTGTACTTTTCATTGTTATTTATTGGTTCTATTTGGCATCTTTTGTTCAAGAAGCTAAGAGTTTCAAACTTATTTTAACATGTAATGGACAAACAAATAATTTGTGTATAAATGGCATGGGTATTTTATCCCTTGAAATTAAGCTTTACAATTTATTACCTTAGTACTTTAAGAAGCAATTTTTGTCAGCCAGGCACTGGTGGTGTACGCCTTTAATCCCAGCACTTGGGAGGCAGAGGCAGGCGGATTTCTGAGTTCGAGGCCAGCCTGGTCTACAGAGTGAGTTCCAGGACAGCTGGGGCTACACAGAGAAACCCTGTCTCAAAAAACCAAAAAATAAAAATAAAATAAAATAAAGTGAAGCAATTTTGTCTACATCAACATCTTTAGTCTCTAAGGATGAAAATACTTTAAATTATAGTGCAATAAGATGGTCACTCTAAGTGGTTTTAAATGGATAATTATACTTTCAAATGATAAATGGTTTCTATCACTCCAATTAACATTGAGAATTTATGAACAAAGAAGATGAGTGACTATTCCTGTGCAAGATGCTGTAAAAGTTATTTATCAACCAGAGAGTCTGGAAGGAAAGATAACACATCACTGATGTGTAAGACAGATGGAAAACTCTCTAGGAGTTCTACAAGGATAGAAATTTCTTTGAATGTAGATTGAGAGAAAGTATGGGGAAAAGGTGTGATTTAGTCTGAACAATAAAATAGGAAGAATATGAGGTGATAGATGTGGTTTTGATTTTGTCTGTGTATTGTTTTTTGATCCAAGGTCTCCCTCGGTATCCTAGACTGATCTCAAATTCATCATCCTCCTGCTTTCGCTTCTTAAGGGCTGAGATTGCAGAAATGTACCTCCAAGGTAAGCTTGTGATGGCGATGCACTACCTTTATAGTGGCAGGCATTCCACAGTATATGTCTCTATCATATCATCATTTTATGACATGATCAGTAATCATTTCATGGTTACCATATAAGATCATGATATATATCATATTATAGATACAGATTTAAAACATGCTACATTTATTTCTCAAATATTGTGAGTAAAACTAAAAAGGGAAAGCTGTATCAAAAATCTCAATAGCACCATCTAGTGCCTCATAACATAAAATGGTTCAGTTTGAAGGAAATACCTAAAACAATATTACCAAAAAGAGTTGATTAATTTGGGAAAGTTTCCCTTCCTTTACCTGAATTCAGAGAACCAATAGGAAAAGAAACCCAGAACACAAATTGGAAATGAATGCAGATATTAGGAATGGTTGGCTGAATTTTCTCTCTAGCTTTAGAATTATTCCTCATCATTTTTTTAAGTCTTATATTAAAAGTTCTTGCAAGAAATGAAATTTTAAATGTTATAAAAATATAAATAGGTGGAAAGGCAAGATGGATGGAAGAGACATCATGTTGAGTGGATGAAACTGTTCTTGATTAGAAACCTTGCACCTTCTATCCCACCTGCAACAACTACCAGAGCTGCCTATCTCCATATACCCACTATGTGGACAAGATTTATCCTATTTCACACTAGCAGCTCTTTAATATGCTGGCATTCTTCCACACACCTTTTTTTTTTTTTTTACCAGAAATCAAGAGTCTTATAAAAATTAACAAATCAATACAAGACTCAGTATCGCATTGCTTCCACTTTAATAAGTAACTAAATGGATCAGAAGAGCACTGGAGAAATAACTATCTATGCTATCTTATCCCTAGCTGTTTCTAATCAGAGGTTTTTAACTGCCCAGAAAAACTTGAACAGACCAAGTAACAATCTTTTGCTATGAAAGAACTAACTGTATACTCCTAAATGCAAAGCTTTGAGTACACATCTGAGAAAGCAGGAATGAACAGCCAATAATTTCCTTACCCAACACGTACATTCCAACTAACTATACCACAAATTTCCTCGGAGCCTTCAATTATGGTCCAGATTTTTAAACTGTAAGTGGAACCTCTTTGGAACTTTTCCCCTCATTATCATTATAACTATGGCCACCAGGTTTCTCTTGCTGTGGTGTTCTACACATCTAAATAGAGCTTAATTTTAGATTAAGAATCTCTACCACCAGAGTGAATTTCACGAACATAAATTAGGTCATCTTTCCTAGGGATGACCTCCATCCAGAAGATGTTACCTAGTTCTCTTTTAGGGGAAAGCAAGTGTTTTGTGCAGATTTTAGTCTCTAACTGAACTTAAAGCTCTTATAAGCAATACATTGATAATTAGATGCTAATATGATGCAAATGATGAACATGAAGAAGCTGGTAATAGATACATACATACACAGTTATATATGTAAAACTGATATACTTAAAAGTTTTTTTCTGTTAGTGAAAAGTCAAATTCATTTCAAGTGAAATTTCAGAGCAGTCCAATCTACAGTATGAAGGGGATATTTTACCTAGGCTTGGGAGTTAACAAGAAGTCTACCAGGCAAACATAGATGACAAAGAGGGAGAAAACTTTTTTTTTGCATGTCTGGAGGACTCAAACCTTCCTCCTGGGGGCAAAGTTCAACTGACTCTCTCCTCAGAACCTGACAACAATTGCTTCCAGCTGTGGTGGATTGCATGCAAGTAGCACTAATTGGACTCAGTGGATTATTTCTTAAACAGAGAAGGGGGGCATGAAGTTGGGAGGAAGCTGTGCTAGGAGGAGCTTGGAGGGCAAAGTTGATGCTGGACATGATCAAAACACATTGTATATAAGTATGAAATTTTCAAAGAATAATAAAAAGCTATTAATTTTTAGTTGCACAGAATATTATAGTGACACTATGAAATAAAACATTGACATGCACTATAAAGATCTAGTTTAATTAACAAGAGCCTTTTCATATGTTGTAGGCACCAAGCAGACATTCCTGGCGATGGATGGAGCTGAAAATCTGACGGAATCTGTCAGGAATAATAACACGTGTCATGACACAATTGATGAATTTCGAAATCAAGTGTACTCCACTATGTATTCTATGATCTCTGTTGTGGGTTTCTTTGGCAATAGCTTTGTGCTATATGTCCTCATAAAAACATACCATGAGAAATCAGCCTTCCAAGTATACATGATTAATCTAGCCATAGCAGATCTACTCTGTGTATGTACATTGCCTCTCCGTGTGGTCTATTATGTTCACAAAGGCAAATGGCTCTTTGGTGACTTTTTGTGCCGCCTGACCACCTATGCCTTGTATGTTAACCTCTATTGTAGCATCTTCTTTATGACAGCCATGAGCTTTTTCCGGTGTGTTGCAATTGTCTTTCCAGTCCAGAATATTAATTTGGTTACACAGAAAAAAGCTAGGTTTGTGTGTATTGGAATTTGGATTTTTGTGATTTTGACAAGTTCTCCTTTTTTAATGTACAAATCTTACCAAGATAAGAAAAACAATACTAAATGCTTTGAGCCTCCACGGGACCATCAAACTAAAAAATATGTTTTGGTCTTGCATTATGTGTCATTATTCTTTGGTTTCATCATCCCTTTTGTCACCATAATTGTCTGTTACACAATGATCATTCTGACCTTACTAAAAAATACAATGAAGAAAAACATGCCAAGTCGTAGGAAGGCTATAGGGATGATCATAGTTGTGACAGCTGCCTTTTTAATCAGCTTCATGCCATATCATATTCAACGAACTATCCATCTTCACTTTTTACACAGTGAAAACAGACCATGTGATTCTGTCCTGAGGATGCAGAAGTCAGTGGTCATAACCTTATCTCTAGCTGCATCAAATTGTTGCTTTGATCCTCTGCTATATTTCTTTTCAGGTGGAAACTTTAGGAGAAGGCTGTCTACATTTAGAAAGCATTCTTTGTCCAGTATGACTTACATACCCAAGAAGAAAGCTTCCTTGCCAGAAAAAGGAGAAGAAATATGTAAAGAATAATTCAAACCCATCTCCAGTGCAGAACAATGAAAAAGAAATTCCTTAACAAGTATTTTTCTAAATTAAAATTCTAAAAAAGTTTCCCATAAATAGTTTACAAATAATTATATCTATCTCATTTGTAAATGCTATTATTTGATATTTTAAATGTTCAAAATGCAGTTTATAACTGTGAAGTAACTCACAGATTTCTTTTTGAAGACCCACCAGAAAGTGGAGAATGTTTGTGGTTCTAAACTATAAAACTGAGCATGAAATCAAGAATATAAAAAGGGTTACAAAAGCTACGTGCCGGACTTTTGAGTTCAGCTTTTAAATATAGCTTTAAAATTAGTAAATAGTCATCAGTCACCCTAACATATCCCTTTGCATGCATGCCATCAGATGAGACCTGGAGATGACCCAGGACCTACAGAAACGTACGGTCAGCCGTTTCCTTTGTAGTACTGACTAGCTAGGTAAAGTAGTGTCCTGTCTTCTAGAAGAGAATGTTCAAGTGCTAGAACAGACCGATATTCAGCCAAATAGCTCCACAGGCTGCATGAAATTTACAATCTGGAAAATAAGGAAGATAAATCTGATCAAAGGCCAGTTTGTCTCTAATTCTCTTCTGCCCTTGACTCAAGACCCCACAAAAGAATGGTGTTCTTCTTGCTCACTGTGGTAAAATCCCAATTCTACATATATTCCTTCCTTAATAACTAAGGCAACTGGCATTTCCATACACGGCAGAAGCAGTCAAAATTCATCAGAAGTAAAGAAAATAGGTCTACCTTTCTTACATGAAGTTTGTTGGAATCAAAATTTACTATGTCAGATACCAGAAGAAAATTTGAATATCCATGGCTTTAATTCTTTAATAAATATATGCATTTATATGTATATATAAACATATATAATCTATCTTGTTCTATGATATGCATTTATTATTAGTTAATTATGAGATTTATTGTTGTTTTATACTTCTTGCTTTTTTGTTAGCATGTTGAAAGTAATATTTGTTTGCAGTGATTTTTGTATTATAGCGGAAGCTTTGTTCTTAAAACAAACCATTGGAAACAGCTTGATTGTGACTAAAATATGATATTCATTGGCCATGTTTTTGCTGAAGGCCACTTTGTTCCTAACCCTGAGTTTCAAAAGTGACATTAACTCAGAAGAAATAAATGATAATAGAGATTGGAAAAAAGAAAAACCATGAATGGAGTTCTGTCTACACTGGCCACATGAAAACTTTTTCTATTTCACTTCTGCTGGATCCCTTGGGAAATTTTGTTTAAAGCATAATGAAGAGAGGACTCTGAGGATGAAAAATAACAGGAACTCGTTGATTTCTGGTGAATATGTCTGAAAATTGGCAGTACCTATATTACTCTTGTTTCCTCTTGCTTGAGACAAATATCAAACTTATTTGTCAGAAGACATAAGGTCTCATTTTCTACATTTCTGCTTTGTGGAGGAAGAGCATGGCACTGGAAGCCAAAATGCGTGCATGCAAACCTGCTCTCTTTTAAACTGGTCTCTTTTAACTTTTAACAAAGTTAATGTACCTTTGAGTGAATTTTATAAGCCTAAAACCTTAACTTTCTCAGCTATAAGATAAGAATGATACTTGTTTTGTTTTCTTATGGACATTTGCAGGATTCAAAGGTGGTTAGATATGCTAAAATTGTATCCTAAAAATATATAGTAAAATGACATTTTAAAGTATTTATAGGAGAGTTGTTAAATATGCTAATTCATATTTATTGTATCCATTTTCAATTTTGAAAGAATTCAAACAAAACATTGCCACAGTTAAGTTCTAGTGCATGTTATCATGTTGCTCATTTATTCCTACATCCAAGCTTTTATCTGTATTTGCCGTTCCACTCACATATGTACCCACATGTACCATATAGATATGACACAAAACTTCAGTCACCTGCAATCTCACAATTAATGTATTGTTCTTTGTTGAAGTATGTCTTTATAGCCTATACCACACAACTTACTTCTTACTACTTTTTCCAGTTTCTCCATGTGTATTAGTATTTTGTGTTCTGTGTAGAATTATCAATTCCTTGAGGTTAGAAATTACATCTCTACATGGAAGTATCTAACACATATATATATATATAAATAAAATTTTAATTTTAAGAGATTTTTAAATGTTTTAAATGTTTTACCTGTGTCAATTCATAAATACAAATGCCCTGCAGAGTACATACCATTATTATCCTCATTTTGCCAGCAAGCTTCAGAACCAAGATTGAACTCTGGACATTCTGTTGCCAGAATTTACATTCTTAATTTGCTAGGTATCTGTGTCATCATTTTCAAGTATGAAGTTTCAGGTATACTTAATGAATAGGCCCTAGAGGTTTACTATACAAAATTATGCCTTCCATTACTACCGCGCCTTTATTTTTTAATAGGACAGATATGTTATGCTCTTGCCACAAGCAGATGAGAGATACTTGATTGACAAATGAGGGAGAGAGATAGGGAGAGAAAGAGGGAGAGAGACAGGGAGAGAGAGGGAGAGAGAGAGAGAGAGAGAGACAGAGAGAGAGAGAGAGAGAGAGAGAGAGAGAGAAGAGAGTGTATGGATTGATGATATATAGTAGTGTATGTTTTTTAAAGAAAGTTTATTTTTTACTTATACATGTGTACCTACATGAGTTTTTATTTTATTTTTTATTTATTCTCTCATATATTACATCCCAACTTCAGTTTTCCCTCCCTCCTTTCCCCCCAGTTCTCCCCTTCCCCATCTGCCCTCTCCCCTAGATCCACTCCTCTTCAACTTCCCTTCAGAAAAGAGCAGATCTCCCAGAGATCTCAACCAAACATACCATGACAAGTTACAATAAGATATGGCACAAACCCTCTTATCAACCAAGTAAGATCAAAAGGGCCCCAAGAACAGGCAAAAGAGTCAGAATACCTCCACTCCCACTGTTAGGTGTCCCACAAAAAGACCAAGCTACACAACCATAATGTATTATGCAGAACACCTAGTTCAGACCCATATGGACTCCACAATTGCTGCTTCAGGCTCCCTGATTGCCATTTCAGTCTCCGTGAGACCCTATGTGCCCTGCTTAGTTGATTCTGTGGGCCATGTTCTCCTGTGTATGACACATAACCATGATTTAGTCCAAAGAATGCTATCAATGTCACTTAAAATACTGAAATTAGAAAGAGCTTCATATTTGCAATTCCTAGTAGCAAAATAATAATAATCTATAACATTACACTCTACAGTCTTTACATATACCCCATTGGTCACTAGCAGCCTTTTCAAATCTCATCATCTAGCCAAACTATTTCCTGTTGTACATTTAGTTTTTTATTTCATTCAGCAAGTATTGCTTGTGTATCCTTAAAATGCATTATTGATCTTAAGCAAATGTTCTGTATGTTAAGTTTCAAAATAAACATAATTGATTTTGTGTGTTCTTCTTAGACTGTAAACTGGCTTTTTTGATTATAGAGTCTCCTGAGTTTGCAGAAAAGTAAATATGCAAATACACTTTTATTTGGCCTTTTAAAATAATCAAATATTTTTTTCTTGCATTTTGATTTTTATTTGTTTTTTTGTTAATCTTTTAATTTATTTTTAGAGAATATATTCTCTTTACAATTATTTATTTTTTATTAGATATTTTCTTTATTTATATGTCATATGATTTCTCCTTTCCCAGTTTCCCCTCCAAAAAAAAAAAGCCCAAAAAACAACAACAAGAACAAACTCCTGTTCCTTCCCCCCTTTCGATATCCCACCCTCTCCTACTTACTGGCCCTGGCATTCCCCTACGTTAGTGATTCCAACTATGGAAAATATACAACTTTGAAAGGTGAGCTTAGTATTACAGTGATATAAACTCAAGGGATACATTTTAGTAAGGATCATCACACTAGAAGGTAAGAAAATAATTTATTCTATTCTGCTTCATGTATATAACCTGGATTAGATTATCTTTGCACAATACAAAGATAAAATGTTGTTCTTTGATTCATTCCAAAACCCTCTATTAGTCTAAAAGAAAATACAAATCATTTCTTGGCCTTTTGTCTAAGATCAAATATAAAAACAAAAGACAATGTCTAAAACCTCATTTGTTTGCTAATTGTTTCACTTTTCTGTGCATTATATAATTTCTCAACCATCACTACTAACTCATAAGAATATATTTCTATCATAAATAATGAAGGTTTTACCTACATTTTGATTAATCAGATTTATATGTAAAACACCTTCTCAAGATGCATTTAAGAGGGGAAGAGGATCTGGCTCTCACCTCTAACTAAGAAGCTACCTGCAAGTGAAACCCACTGGCAAAAAAACAAAAATTTCCAATGCAGGCTCACTTGGTATATTAACTGCTCCAAGACTAGTTAGATGGTCAACACAAAACAAGCTGAAGGGCATTTTTATGGACTTTTTGTCTCATTTTGCTTTGTTTGTCTTTTGTTGAATAGATAATTTCCATGTTTATTTTGATTTCTGTTTTTGTTTGTTTTGATTTGATTTAGGGGAAGTGATGTGTGTGAGACTGTGTTTCTTGGGCATTTTTGTTTGTTTTCTTTTGTGTTTGGGTGCTTTTAAAGAGAAGAAAACTATTAAGTTGGTTGGGAAGAGAGGTGGAAAGGATCAGGAAGGAATAGGGAGGGGGAAACCTCAAAATACGCTGTATTAAAATTTTGTAATAACAATAAAAATTTTAAGTTTGTATCCTAAGTACCTGACCTTTATAGTTTCCCCTGAGAGCTATTCAGCTTATCTAGGAAATCTTTGCATGATACCAGTGCTATCCTGAAAACACAATATTTAATACAGCCTACTTGTCCTGATAGAAAACTGTCCTTTAAAGGAAGGACAAGCATATAGCTATCTCCTAAGAGGCTCTGACAATACCTGACTAATACAGATGTAGAGGCTCACAACCATTCATTGGACTGAGTACACGGTCCCCAATGAAGGAGTCAGAGAAAGGTTCTATGGAGCTGAAGGGTTTGCAGCCCCTTAGGACGAACAACAATTACTAACTAGTACCCTCAGAGCTCCCAGGGACACAACCACC
>JADRCD010070900.1:0-12625 GCA_019843815.1 Montemys delectorum | reverse complement strand
CGTGATAAAAACTGCATGGTATTGGTACAGTGACAGGCAGGTTGATCAATGGAACAGAATTGAAGACCCAGAAATAAACCCATGCACCTATAGTCACTTGATCTTTGACAAAGGAGCTAAAACCATACAGTGGACAAAAGACAGCATTTTCAACAGATGGTGCTGGCTCAACTGGCGGTCAACATGTAGAAAAATGCAAATCGACCCATTCCTTTCGCCTTGTACAAAGCTCAAGTCCAAGTGGATCAGGGACCTCCACATCAAACCAGATACATTGAAACTAATAGAAAGTAAAGTGGGGAAGAACCTTGAGCAAATAGGCACAGGGGAAAATTTCCTGAAGAGAACCCCAATAGCTTCTGCTCTAAGATCAAGAATTGACAAATGGGACCTCATAAAGTTGCAAAGCTTCTGTAAGGCAAAAGACACTGTCAATAGGACAAAACGGCAATCAACAAATTGGGAAAAGATCTTTACCAACCCTATATCTGATAGAGGGCTAATATCCAATGTATACAAGAACTCAAGAAGTTAGTCTCCAGAGAACCAAATAACCCTATTAAAAAATGGGGCATTGGGGTAAACCAAGGATTCTCTATTGATGAATACCAAATGGCTGAGAAACACCTAAAGAAATGTTCAACATCCTTAGTCATCAGGGAAATGCAAATCAAAACAACTCTGAGATTCCACCTCACACCAGTCAGATTGGCTAGGATAAAAGACTCAGGTTACAGCAGATGCTGGAGAGGTTTCAGAGAAATAAAAGACATAGACTATCAGATTGGGTGGGTACACAGGGCCCAACTATTTTGCAAATCAGTGTGGCGGTTCCTCCGGAAATTGGATATAGTTCTACCAGAGGACCCAGCCATACCACTCCTGGGTATATACCCACAAGATGCTCCATCATGTAATAAGGACACATGCTCCACCATGTTCATAGCAGCCTTATTTATAATAGCCAGAAACTGGAAACAACCCAGATGTCCCTCAACAGAGGAATGGATACAGAAAGTATGGTACATCTACACAATGGAGTACTACTCAGCTATAAAAAACAATGAATTTATGAAATTCTTAGGAAAATGGATGGATTTGGAGAGTATCATCCTGAGTGAGGTAACCCAATCACAAAAGATCACACATGGTATTCATTCTCTGATAAGTGTTTATTAGCCCAGAAGTTTGGAATATAGGAAGTATGACCCACAAACCACAAGAAACTTAAGAAGAAGGAAGACCAAAAGGTGGACATTTCATTCCTTCTTAAAAAGGGGAACCAAACACACACAGAAGGAGTGGCAGAGATTAATTATGGAGCAGAGACTGAAGGAAGGACAAGCATATAGCTATCTCCTAGAGGCTCTTACAATACCTGAATAATACAGATGTAGAGGCTCACAACCATTCATTGAACTGAGTACACTGTCCCCAATGAAGGAGTTAGAGAAAGGTTCTATGGAGCTGAAGGGTTTGCAGCCCCTTAGGACGAACAACAATTACTAACTAGTACCCTCAGAGCTCCCAGGGACCCAACCACCAATCAAGGACTATACAGGGTGGGACTGAATGTTCTGGCAGCATGTGTATAGTAAAGGATTGCAAATTTGATCATCAATAGGAGGAAAGGACCTCGGCCTTGTGAAGGTTTGTGCCCCAGTGTAGGGGAATGCCAGGGCCAATAAGTGGGAGAAGGTGGGGTGGCAGGCATGGGAAGGGGGGAGGCAAAAGAAGTTTGTTCTTGTTGTTTTTGTTTGTTTGTTTGTTTGTTTGTTTGTTTTTTGGAGGGGAACCTTGGAAAGGGAAAATTTACATGTAAATAAAGAAAATATCTTAAAAAAATAAAAAATAAAAACATATTTTAAATAAATAGAAAAAAAAGAAAAAAAATTTATTGAATGAAAAAAGTCAATAAAAAAGAGGTATTTAAAAAAAAATTCAATCCCTTTAAAATAAAAAAAAAATGACATCCTACATAATTTTTCGAGCCTGGACATGTCAAAAATCAGTAGATAAACAACAAAAAAGGAATATTGTAACTTTTTTCCTTAAGGCTTCTAGAGACAGAAAATTAGGAAGTCATTTTTATTTTTATGCACTTATCATTAAAGGAAAGAAAGGAATGAAAGTTATTCCTTAGAAAATTAAATTAATTGACTAATTTACACTCCTCTGGGCTTCGGATTTGGCTTCTTTTTTTTTTTTTTTTTTTTTTGTCTTTTTTTTTTTTATATTAGATATTTTCTTTATTTACATGTAAATTTTTCCTTTCCCAGGTTCCCCTCCAAAAAACAAACAAACAAACAAAAACAACAAGAACAAACCCCTTTTGCCTCCCCCCTCCCCATTGCCTGCCACCCCACCCTCTCCCACTTATTGGCCCTGGCATTCCCCTACACTGGGATTTGGCTTCTTAAAGGGATATACACTCTAGAGGGATTGAGTACTTGATGGGCTCTGAGAATTTACGCATTTGCAAGCAAGTGTTTGGATGCTTTCCCAATTTATCAGAAAGTCACTGAACACAGGATTTCTCTCATTATGCAAGCACAGGTATGTTTTACAGAGTTCAGCCAAAATAGCAGAGATATTTTGAGATATTTCTCTGGGCCCTTTCCTGGACATATCAATTTCTGGAAAGCTTGGAAAATTAAAACCAGTGAGGCCCACTGCACTCCAGCTGACTATGTTTCCTGCAGATCACAGCTGCAGGGTAGCCTTGCAATCCAAGGCTTAGGGGGTTCTCTGCCAAAAATAATTGGCTGCTCAGCAGGAACTACAAACATCCAGAGTAAAATGCACAGAACAAATTCTGAATGGAAAAGGAACTAAGACCTGTAGTAGGACCCTGAGTAAATCACCTAGCATTTACTATCTAAGAACACAACCAAACTAAAATAGTTGTCATAGGCATCTTAGACACCATTTATTGTAATCATTTGAGAAGTTGGAAATTCTTGAATGCTTGAGGAGCAAATGAGAAAATATCAAATTATAAGGAGGAGTTTACAACTCTCCCTCTTCATAAAGCTCATGACAGAATAAAATCCTGGGTGTCTAAAAAGAAAGATTGATTATTTCTAGAATTTGATACGTGCTTTCAAACTTTTCTATCACCAAAGACAAATGTGTCTTTGCATGTGGTATGTTTAGACAGCAGCAGTCTTAAAAGTGAAGCCCATTTCTCTACAACACTAAGAGTTTCTCAATAAGTCAAGCCAGGGCACAAAGCATGGAAGGAAGATAGTTCTTTTTACATGAATGTAGTATGTTAAAATTGGGGAATTATTGCCTATTGTTTGCTCAAATTCTCATCAGAATCAAAATGATATGAAGACTTACATAAAAGTGTCTTGCAACTGAAAATGGAAATGTTCTGAATGAAGGTTCACCTAATGAAGAAACACGGCATTGATGGCCATGCCTAGCAGGATTATTTGAAAGTCTGTTTTAAAACAATTATGCAGATTTCTTGTTTCTTATCATCAAAAGGTGATGGTTTTTATAGCCCCTTAAATTTTAGGTCATCTTATACTCTTTACTTTCTTGATAAAAACTAAGTAGAATTCTTTTTCTTCTTAGAGCAAAATGCTTCTTTATCTTAATTGTATCACTTGTTACAAGTTGAGCTTTGATAGACATATGAATCCAAGCCTTAGCTCCCTCCATTATTTCAAAGCTGTGAGATACTGTTCAGGTAACTACACTTTTGTGGCTCTGATTTTTCTATCTTTACAGAAAGTAAAGTAATACATCTTACTAGATCTTCTGAGAAACAAATGCAAATGCCCTGTTGCGTGTAGGCACATAGTTCTTTCCCTTCCTACAGTTATTGTAACTTTTTGAGAGAAAAGGAAAGAAGTGAGGGTGAGTTAGAATGGATATTCATTGTTTGGTTTTGTTAGTGAAACACCCTATAGAAGATTCTCTTTTATCTTTGCTACCCCATGTTACATTCTTCTCACAGAATTTGTACTATCTAAAGATTTTTAATCATGATTTTATTGTCTATCCAACAATGGTTTGAGATTATGCTTACGTATACACTTCTGTCCATACATCTATTCCTCCATGCATCCACACATTCATGTTTGCATGTATCCATCCATCCAGCCATCTATTCATCCATCCATCCACTGATCTATCTGTTAACCTACCTGCCTATCTGTGTTTCTGTCTGCTACAGGTTGGTTCATATGATAAGGGCATGGCTCTAAACTTAATGCTTATTGGAAAGAGGGGAAACTTTAAGAGACAAGACCTATTAGGGGATTTTCTGGTTCCTGGGAGCATGTTCTTAAAGTATAAATTGGATTCCTAAACTTATTTCTTTCTTTCTTTTGTTTTTGTTCCATGTGACAGCATGGTCGTGTTGATGCAGGAACAGATAAATATAATAATGGAACAGAACCAAAAGACCAGAAACAGACAAATCTATGGACTTGTCACTCATTTATGATATTCGAGGCATCATAGATAAGTGGAGAGAACAGATGGTGATGGGCAGTGTGTAAAACCTTATATCAGCAACTATGCCCTATTATAAGTAAAAGTGAATTCCAAGTGGATCAAAGGCTTAGATACTCTAGGTCAAATATTTCAAAGTCTGTAGAAAGATATCTTTATGAGCCCAGGGTAAGGAAAAATTGTTTAATCTAAGGCAATATGAATTTAATGTCAAATTAAGTTCAGGGCTAAATATGCCTGAGATTCTGACTTAAAGTGATATATTTTTCACACATGTAAGTTTTAAAAAGCATAGGAATTGCAAATAAACAAACAGCAAGATTATATTAAAGAAATGTGTACAACAGGAAATCTTTTAGAAAAGTTATACAAATGACCAAAAATACAAAAATATGGTACTATATATTAGTAACCTGAAAATCCCAAATGAAAACTAAAAATTAGAATAGTTACACTCTGGATTAAAACTAAAGAATTCTGGTGGGCCTAGTCAGTCATCTTGGTCCTGTGAAGGTTCTATGCCCCAGCGTAGGGGAATGCCAGGGCCAGGAAACAGGAGAGTGGGTTCGTGAGCAGGGCAGGGGAGAGGGAACAGGGCTTTTTATTTCCTTTTTTTCAGAGGGGAAACCGGGAAAGGAGATATCATATGACATGTAAATAAAGAAAATATCTAAGAAAAAAAAGAAAAAAAAAGAATTCTGGTGATATTTAGCACTGGAAGAGATTTGAACCACAATTCCCATTGTTACAAATTAATCCCGTAATATCTCCTAAATCTGAATCTGTGAGTGCTGCCTGAGTCTACTCCTGAGTGGATGTGTAATATAGAGTTATCATGAAATTTTGTGATATAACCCAAACAATAGATTACTCAAAGAAAATGAATCGCTAACAACTCTAAGCAAATGAATCACAGCTACAAGTCAGTTAGATAAATTGATGTAAGTGTGATACACTTATAGAGAAAAATTATAGATCAAAGATACAATCTTAGATTTATGATATGAGTTTGACTTTGGAGATGAGGCTTCTTTTTGGAGTTCAGGCTATCCTGGAAACCATTACGTAGCCAAGAGTAATCCTAAAATTCACAGAAATCTTTTTCTTTTAGCTTTAGCCTCCTGAGTGCTGAGATTCCAGGCACAAACAACTCTACTATCTTCAATTTTATTAATTATTTTTGATTGTGGTTCTTGGATCAATCAACACCTCAAAAGCATTCTTAAGGAAAATCAACACTACTGGATAGTTTGTTTTGGTTTTAAAGGGAATATTTTTTCTATCTCATTATTAAAAATATGCTGTAGGTTTCTGGTAAATGTCCTTAACAAGATAAAGTAGCATGTTTTAATGTTTGACTCTGATAATTTTTCTAAAATGATTATTTGTTGAGGTTAGTGCAATTTTCATATCCTATAAGAGGATTATTAAATAAAGGTTTTAAACTAGAAATATAAGAATCCAATGTTTCTCAACTTCATTATTTATTATTATATAAAATTATAATTGTAGGCTTCCAAATATTGATTTTTCTTATGTTCTGAGTTGAATCTAAATTTTTCTAGACATAGTTTACAAATATATGGTAAAATAAATTTACATCTACAGCCATGAGTATAATTGGGCTGTAACATTTGATTTTGTACAGTTTCAAAATTAGACAATGAATTAGGAGTGCAGTCACTCACTTGTTGTCCTTCAGTGAAAAAATGTAAGACTGCCATTATTTTCATTGCTAACTCTAGAGAAAGCATTGTCATGGTGTACATACTTAAAGGATGCCACTGCACCAGAATAAATTATATGCCCTTTCTATGTTTTGAACATTATAGAATCAACTTTAATTTCTACAGGATGATAGAGTTCTGATGTTTTCCATGAGATGCTCTCATCTGCTGAATGAAGAATATGTGAACTGAGAAATCTAGCCTGGATGTTAGATGAGACTATCACACCATCCTCTATCCCTCAGTTAGTTTGACTGGCACAAAATAGGAATGCTAAAATTCACAGTACAAGAAATATACACTGACAGTGGATTACAATTTACTATCCTATGTTGCTGAAGAAATAACCTGGAGCAGTCATGTCTGCATTGTTCTCTCATATTTGTTTCTAAAATACATGTAATTCATGAATTCAATTTTCTTAGACAACAAGAAATATAACTTATGAATGAATTATGCTTTGTTTTATTTTGGCATTTTTCCCACTTAAAAATATGAAGGTCCTATCTGCTCTCTGCTACTCTCCATGGAGCTGCAGACAAACAGGAGGCTTTACCACTCGACCCTCCAGCTCAGGTCTAAGAGTCATTACAGGGATATAAGAGCCTCAAGATCAATGGGATTTTGTGACTTGCTTCCCTAACTATAGATTTTTTAAACGAAAACACATCCGACTGCAATATGAAGCATAAATAACATGCTCTATTAAGTAAGTGATTGATCATATTTCAAGTATGGGCAAATAAGGCTGTTAAAGATGACAGTATTGTTGCCTCTGATTAGTTTAGGAACAATCTTTCCTTTAATACGTATAATGATCAGCATATTTCAAGTTATGAAGAGGATTATTAGACTCATGGTCCTGGCAAAAGGTCAAGGGCCACATCTCTGACTGCTGTGCTGGTGGACCCCTGAGATGGAGAAGGAGAGCTATTACTGTTATCCGTAACATGCACATAAGAACTTTCTTCATTCACCAAATGATGTTATAGTAGACTGTTTTAGGGAGGGCTCCTGTCGCTGTGATGAAGCACCAGGGCCAACAGCAGCTAGGGGAAGAAAGAGTTTGCTAGCTTGTACTTCCACATCACTGTCTATCATCTAAGGAGGTCAGGACAGGAGCTCACACAGGACAGGGACCTGGAGGCAGGAGCAGATGCAGAGGCCATCGACGGGTGCTGCTTACCATACTATTTATCATAGCTTTCTTCTGCTGTTTTCTTCTAGAAGGCAGGACCACAAACCTAGGGTTGTCATCACCTACCATGGGCTGGCCCTCTTACATAAATCACTAATTAAGGAAATTCCCTATAGGCTTACCTACAGCTCAATCTTACAGAAGAATTTTCTCAACGAAGGCTTCCCCTTTCTGATGACTCTACCTTTTGTCAAGTTGTCATAAAACTAGCCAAAACATACTTTCTACTATATTTTACTACTATTTAACATACAATAGTAACGAACTGTCACTGACCCCATGCTTCACATTAAATAAATGTGTAAACGTAGCCTACACACATGAAAATATCTGCATGCTAGAAAAATGCCAGATTAACGATTAAATTGAAGAAGTAGAAAGGATGATCTACAGTCTATATGGACTGAAATCAGGAATTCCATCAAAACTCTATCAACAAATGCCCTTTGTTGCCACACTTATGTAGAAAACACGAAGTCAGTCATGAGACACAGAATAGATAAAAAATAACATATAAGACCGGCACAGAAAGCACACTTGAGTTGGTGAAGACTTCAGGGTCAAGGAAGCAGATCACATGAGTACTGAGGTGATGTGCAGGGTGGACACCCAGGATTGCATGATAACTTGGAAGGATTAAATCTTCATAGTAATTGGCTGTAAGATTGTAACCTACATGATTGCAGAAGGATGAATAAAGTTCTAATAGTAGCAAAGACTCTAGAAAATGGTAATTCCCACATCAAGCCCTGGAAATATGAAATGAATCAGAAAAGAATTGCAAAACACCAATGTCAATTTGTATCAGTTTCTTCTGAGATAGAAATATCTATTTTCTACTCAAACTTTATTGGATATTCTCTATTGTTTTGCAATATATAAAATAATAAACAATTTGTATCTTGTAATATTTAATCAATTATAGAAAATTGCATTTTACTATTAATGTTCTTTAATAAATGGTTCCTATAATCTTTAATAATTCAGCATTCCTTAGCAATTATGATGCTTTATAATAGCTTAACTATTGTTAAAATCTGATATTAATACTGGATGAATAGCAGATGGCAATTTCATCCAGAGGTAGGAGCTCTCATGGAACACACTACTATCTTTGCACAGTGTTGCTTTGACGGGACTTACTTTTATATGAATGTTCGGAGTAGCCCTTATATTAACATCTGGATTAGAAAGTTTACCTAAGAAGGCAATGAGGAGTGTCTCTGGGAATAGGTCCTTTCTGTTTCTGCACCTAAAACCTGCAGGTCAATATTTCACTGAGTAGGGCATAATTCAGACAAAATTCTAAGTGGCTCTATTTCACTTGCTGTAAAAAGGGAAGTGAAATGCTTTTAAATACAGACAACTAATGTCTCCTTTATTTCACATTATCAATTATATCAAATAATCAAAGAAATCGCTCACTACTTACCAAAAGAAAGATGGAGTTCTTTCTAAATCTGAAGCCAATCCCAGAGGAACACTGTGAGTCACACTGCTCACTTTCAAACTCCCAATACCCTGACTGCCACCTAGTAAAGACATTGTATTTGGATTTTTAAATAAGGAAATGGTCATTTTGGAAAAATAGCTTGGCCTAATGTATCTAATTATAAATATATGTATATAATTCCAAATATATATATATATATATATATATAATTTAGGAGTTCAATCAAATTTTCATCATCTATGAAAGAGATAACAGGCAAAATTTTAATTGTTTAATAAATAAACATGGAGATACTTTAAGCTTCATCCCATTAGGATCCCTCTATCCTGAGAAGCTAAGTTGTCTAACCAACTCATACTTTAAATAACAAACTTCAATTTCCTCAGTGTTTTTTATTGTTATAGTCATTACTTATAAACCTGCTGTTTTATTGATTGAATAAAAATGGAAATTTACAAAAGCTGTAACAATTATTACAGGAATAATTTGAGCTTACACATTAGTAAACCTTGACCACCTTTAGATGTTACAGACATGTCAAACATGAGAAATTACAAGCAGTCTAACACATGTGATAGGAGAAGCCAAGACAAAAACTTTTCAACAAATTAACTATAAGATTGTCAAAGGTTTCTTTGTGGGTTTGTTGCTCAACCTATGGAGAAACAATTGGAACTTGCAAAAACAAGTCCTTCCAAAAATTCTCTACTCTTGAATCCAAAATACTGAGGTTCACATAGGCTCAAAAGTCTCAAAATAGACCTTCTATTTAAGTCATGTTTAAGGGTGTAGCAGGAACCTTTGCCCCTCGTGGCCACTTTTTGGGAAAGGGATTGTACTAGAATATAGATACTGTCCCAGTGGGCATATGTCACATTGTTAGAAGAATATGTTCTTCTAGACAGTGAAGCATCCATATAGCTACAGCCAACCATACATACCTGGCTGATTTTGTGGTCTGATTATGTGAACAAGCCACTTCTATAAACTCTGTAGTCACCCATTTGGCTACTACCAGATCTTCACTACAAGCATGGTTGCTAATATTTGTTCTTTGAGTGAAGAAATAATTTAAAATATGAAATAAAAACAAGAAACAGGAAAACAAAAGACAATGCCAAATTACAGTCATTGAAAGGGCAGAATGTCCTGTCCTTCATCTTCTCTCTCCAGCCTGTGACTTGCACATGTCTGCTATCCTCTAGAAGGATCACATCCTTCTCTGCTCCCAGGAACTCTGATAATACATAAAATGGTATCTATGTGAGATAATAAATAAATTCCTTGGCTTGACAATAATAATCAGGTAACTAGGCATATGGAAAGTGCCTCTCTCTCTCTCTCTCTCTCTCTCTCTCTCTCTCTCTCTCTCTCTCTCTGTGTGTGTGTGTGTGTGTGTGTGTGTGTGTGTGTGTGTGTGTGTGTGTTTTGTAGAAGCATGGAGGAGGCAACTGGAGGAACTCTGGCTGGAGATGATAAAGTCAAGACCACAATAATAATATGTGATATAGCAAAACTCAAATCATAATGGAGCTAAAGAATGTCCAGAAGACTCCCATAAAGAGAATGTGATAAAGTCTAAGTAATTAGATCAAATAGGATAATATTCAGAAGGTGTGTGTGGAGGGTAGGGTCTTCCAGAACAAGATTTACAAAGCATCCTGAAAATCCATCAGTTTGTATAAGGGTACGGGGTGTATGCATTTTCCACCCATAAGAGGTTCAGGGAAGAAATGATACACAGATATGTCTAAAATGATTACTAAGCATATCACCTGTCCAGCTAGTAGTCTGACCTATTCCAAAGATTCATGTTTTCTAGAAATACAAGTCATTTCCACTGAGGCAGGCAGATAAGACACAAAATAGGGTAGAGTAGTGCCCAGGCATTAGTGTCTGCTCTCTGCGAGTTTGTAGAAAATAAGTATGTGCTTCAGCATCAACTCGGAATTCAGAGAGACAGTGTCAAGCAGACTCTTAAAAATTGCTCTACCTCTTTAATGTCCAGATAAAATCCAGAATAGTAATCTTTCCAGAATTGTTCTTTTTGCTTAGAATGACTGACTGACTGAGATCTTTAGTATTTCCATATGACTTTTAGGATATTTTTCCCATTCTATGAAGAATATCACAGGGAATTTGATTGTGGTTATACTTAATCTATTAATTGCATTTTGTCATTTTAAAAATATTAAGCCTATCAATTCATAGGCATGGGAAGTCTTTCCATCTTCCAATGTTTTCTTCTGTCTCTCTTTAAAATTATCATTGTAGAGGTCTTTCATCTACGTGGTTAACCTAATTCCTAGATTTATAGTTTTAGAGTGCTATGAATGGGGTGTTCTGTTTCTTAGCATTATTGGTATATGGAAATGTTGCAGGATTTTCCCTATCCAGTTACATTAGGGTATTAGGAGGCCTATGATTGGACATGGAGAAGAGAGGCAGAGCTCAGAGTTGCAGAGACAGAGAGCATCTCAGGGAAAAAGGAGAAGGCCAAGATGGAGCCAGACATGAACCAGCATGGCCTTAACCAGCCACAGGTAGTTATGATATCATAAGGTTAGAATAATTGGAATAAAGCTTTTATCATTATCAGTTGGTTCTGAAATTATTGTATTGGCAACTTGTAAATTGAGAATTTGTTGATACATAAATCTGATTGGTTAATTATAAGCTTTAAGAGTTTTGATTCTACTGGGTAAATGGGTGCTGTGATGGCTCACCATGGTGTGGACAGTCATTGTACAGTGCTGGTGGCAGCGATTCCTCAAGGGAATAGGGAGATCAGGCCCAGAGAGGTTGCCAAGTAGAAATCATGTGGCTGGAGCCATGTGGTCACTCTGTTGCCAGAGGTAGTGTGGGAAGCCTGCAGGTCTTTTTATAAATATGTAACACAACATGGAAAGGCTACTCATATTTTGTAAGTTGATTTTATATACTGCTATTTTACTGAAAGCGTTGATCATTTCTAAAAGTTTCTGATGAAGTTTATGGAATCGCTTATGTATAATATATAATATGCAAATAGGGATAATTTGACTTTTTTCCAATTTGTATCCATTTCATTTCCTTTTCTTATTCTACTGCTCTAAGGCCTCAATCAACATACTGAAAAAGAATGGGGCCATGAATACCCCTGACTCATTTCTGATTTGAACAAGTGTGCTTGGAGTATGAAACCTTTCTCCTGAGCTTCTGTTACTAGATAAAATGCTGCGAGTTTTGTGGGCTTCTGCTGCCTACCCTCTGGATTCAGTATATTGTGGTATTTAACAAGAAAGTGGTTGGTTGGACACAGATATTTTAGGAAGCATAGAAACTTTGCTGTAGATTTACTAACTGCTTCCTTAAATTATTTAAAAATTATAATACAGAAAAATAGAAATCAAGCAATGGTGACATCTCTATGTCAATTATATTATTAATAGTTTATTGTTCAGGAGAAGTTATATGTCACTGAATTTAGCTAGTATCCCCAATGAGATAACTCTTTGTTTCCTCAGAATTTGTTTTTTTCTGGTTTGGTAGAATTGTATACATGCTTATTCTCCTTTGAGCACAAAATACCCCAGCTTGAAAACTAAAAAGAAGGACACTCCTCTGTTTCAGATGAGAGTGCTCACAATAACAAATGCATGTAACAGTACTTAATGTAAAGACATAACAAATGTTGTACCCAATGTGTATGTCTAATGGCATGAAATTTAAAAACATGATCAACCAGGTAGGTAGCTGATTTCTTTTGCTCTTTGGGAAACCAAAGCATCATAAAAA
>JADRCD010070899.1:0-11496 GCA_019843815.1 Montemys delectorum | reverse complement strand
ATAAGTGGGAGAGGGTGGGGTGGCAGGCATGGGGAGGGGGGAGGCAACATGGGTTTGTTCTTGTTGGTTTTGTTTGTTTGTTTGTTTTTTGGAGGAGAAACTGGGAAAGGGAAAATTTACATGTAAATAAAGAAAATATCTAATTTAAAAAAAAAAGAAAGAAAGAAAGAAAGAAAGCAAGAGCTTGAGACAGAGAGTAGGGGCCAAGCAGCCCCTTTTATAGTGGGCTGGGCTACCTTGCTGTTGCCAGGTAACCGTGGAGTGGGACATACCTGGCTGAGGTCAGGTGACTGTGAGGGTGGAACACTGCCAGAATAGTAGGAGCTTGGGGCATTACCCACAAGAGTTGAGGGCTCCTGTCAGGCACCTAATATCTGGGAGCATAGCTCACTGTTCTGTTCCTTGTAGAATTTTCTACTGGGTCTCCGGAGTAAGCCTCGTTCTACCAGGACACAGACAGCCCTTCATGCTCCCACATAAATGAGCCACATTTGCTGTAAATATTCTTCTGTCATGGGACATTTGGGTTGTTTCCAGCTTCTGGCTATTACAAATCAGGCTGCTATGAACACAGTGGAACACATGTCCTTCTGGTATGGTGGAGCATCTTTTGAGTATATTCCCAGGAGTGGTATAACTGGGTCTTGAGGTAGATCTATTTCCAATTTTATGAGGAACCTCCAGATTGATTTCCAAAGTGGTTGTACTATTTTGCAATCCTATCAGCAATGGAAGAGTGTTCCTCTTTCTCTCCATTCTTGCCAGCATGTGCTATCACTTAAATTTTTCATCATAACCATTCTCATTACTGTAAGGTGGAATCTCACAGGATTGTTTTGATTTGCGTTTCCCTGATGATTTAGGATGTTGAACATTTCTCTCTTTTTTCTGTATTGATTTCTTGTGTTTTTTCTTTCTTTTTTTATTAGATATTTTCTTTATTTACATTTCAATATCTCCTTTCCTGGTGTCCCCTCAAAGAAAAAAAAAAACTTGTTCCCTTCCCCCCTCCCCTGCTCACCAACAGACATTTGAGATTCCTCTGATGAGAATTCTCTGTTTAGCTCTGTACCATATTTTTAATTGGGTTATTTGTTTTTTTGGAGTCTAAGATCTAAATACCTTTGTATATTTTGGATTTTAGCCCCTTATTGTATGTAAGGATAGTGAAGATCTTTTCCCAATCTGTTTTGTCCTATTGACATTGTCCTTTGTCTTATAGAAAATTTTCAGGTTCATAAGGCCCCAATTGTCAATTGTTGATCTTAGATCCCAAGCCACTAGTATTCTGTTAAGGAAATATACCTCTATGCTGATGTGTTAGAGGCTATTTTCCACTTTCTCGTCACTTAAATCCAGTGTATCTGGCTTAATGTGGAGGTCCATTATTCACTTGGACATGAGCTTTTTATAAGGAATAAATGTGGATCAAATTGCATTCTTCTACATGCAGACCACCAATCAGACAATCACCATTTATTGAAGATGCTTTCGTTTTTTTCTACTGTATGGTTTTGTCAAAGATCAAGTGTCCATAGGTGTGTGGAATTATATCTGGGTCTTCGACTATAGTCCATTGATTGAATTCCCTGTCTCTGTACCAATACCATGTGGTTTTTATCACCACTGCTCTTTAAAGTATCTTGAGATCAAGGATGTTGCTTCCACCCAGAAGTTCTTTTATGGTTAAGAATTTTTTCACTATCCTGAGTTTTTTGTTCTTCCATGTGAAGTTGAGAATTGTTCTGTCCATGTCTGAAGAATTGGGTTGGAATTTTGACGAGGATTGCATTGAATCTGTAGATTGTGTTTGGTTAAGATGGCCATTTTCACTATGCTAATCCTACCAGTCCATGAGCATGGGAGATCTTTCCATCTTCTGAGATCTTCTTCTATTTCTTTTTTCAGAGACTTGAAGTTCTTGTCATACAAAGCTTTCACTTGTTTGGTTAGAGTCACACCAAGATATTATATATTATTTGTGACTATTGTGAAAGGTGTTATTTCCCTATTTTCATTTTTAGTCTATCATTTCTTTAAAGGAAGAGTTATGATTCGTTTGAGTTAATTTTATATTCAGCCACTTTGCTGAAGTTGTTTATTAGAGATAGAATTTCTCTAGTGGAATTTTTGGGGTTGCCTATATATATTATCATATCATCCACAAATAGTGATGCCTTACCTTCTTTTCCAATTTATAACCTCTTCATATCCTTTTGCTTTCTTATTCCTCTAGCTAGAACTTGAGCATTATATTAAATAAATAGGGAGAGACTGAACAGCCTTGTCTTGTCCCTGGTTTTAGTAGAATTGCTTCAAGTTTCTCACCATTTAATTTAATATTGGCTGTTCATTTACTGTATGCTGATTTTATTATTTCTAGGTATGGACGTTTAATTCCTGATCTCTCCAATACTTTTAGCATGAAGGGATGTTGTATTTTGTCAAATGCCTTTTTAGCATTTAATTAGATGATCATGTGATTTTTTCCTTTAAGTTAGTTTATATACTGGATTATATTAAGGAATTTTCATATATCAAACCATCCTAGCATACCTAGAATAAAGCATAATTGATCTTCGTGAATGATGGTTTGAAAGTATTCTTGGATTTAGTTTGTGAGCATTTTATTGAGTATTTTTGTATCAATAATCATAGACAAAGTTGGTCTGAAGTTCTCTTTCTTTGGGTCTTTGTGTGTTTGAGATATCAGAGTAACTTTTGCTTCATAGAATGAATTAAGTAGTTTCTTCTTTTTCTATTTTGTGGAATGGTTTGAGGAATACTGGTATTAGCTCTTTTTTTAAGGTCTGGTACAATTCTGCACTAAAACCATCTGGCCCTGTGCTCTTTCTTTCTTTCTTTCTTTCTTTCTTTCTTTCTTTCTTTCTTTTTTTCTTTCTTTCTTTCTCTCTCTCTCTTTCTCTTTCTTTCTTTCTTTCTTTCTTTCTTTCTTTCTTTCATTCTTCCTTTCTTTTTTTTTTGGTTGAGAATATTTTAAGGATTGCCTTAGGGGTTATGAGATTATATAGATAGTTTCGCTGCTCTTGAATTAATTTTGTTATGTGTGTGTCATCTTGCTTTTATAAATCGTTCATTTCATCTCAATTTTTCTAGTTTTGTTGAGTATATGCTTTTGTAGTAAGATCTGAGGACTGTTTTGGATTTCCTCAGTTTCTGTTGTTATATCGCCCTTTTCATTTCTGATTCTGTTAATTTGGATACTGTCTCTGTGTCCTTTAGTGAGTTTGTCTAAGGTTTAATCTATCTGGTTGATTTTGTCAAAGAACCAGATTTTGATTTCATTGATTCTTTGTATCGTTCCCTTTCTTTATAATTGGTTGATTTGAGCCCTGAGTTTGATTATTTCCTACTCTTTCCTCCTCTTTGGTGTATTTGCTTATTTTTGTTCTAGAGCTTTCAGGTGTGCTGTTAAATTGCTAGTGTAGGATCTCTCCAATTTCTTTACCTGGGCACTTTCCTCTTAGCATTGCTTCCATTGTGTCCCATAAGTTTGGGTATGCTGTGTCTTCATTTTCATTGAATTCTAGGAACATTTTAATTTCTTTCTTGATTTCTTCCCTGGTCAAGTTATTGAGTAGAGAGTTCTTCAGTTTCCATGAGTATGTGGGCTTTCTGTTGTGTTTGTTATTATTGACATATGGCCTTTGTCTGTGGTGATCAGGGGAATATTTCAATTTTCTTATATCTGTTTAGGCTTGATTTCTGATTGATTATGTGGTCAATTTTGGAGAGGGTACCATGAGGTGCTAAGAAAAAGATATGTTCTTTGATTTCATGGTGAAATGTTCTCTATATATCTGTTAAATACATTTGGTTCATAACTTCTGGTAGTTTCACTGAGTCTCTGTTTAGTTTCTGTTTCAATAACCTGTCCGTTGGTGAAATTGGGGTGTTGAAGTCTCTCACTATTATTGTATGAGGTTTGAGTTGTGTTTTGAGCTTTAGTAAAGTTTGGTGTAGATACCCTCATTATGTTGGAGTTTTTCTTCTAGAATCCTCTGTAGGGCTGTATTGGTAGATAGATATTGTTTAAATTTGGTTTTGTCATAGAATATCTTGGTTTATCCATCTGTGGTAATTGAGAGTTTTGCTGGGTACAGTATCGTGGGCTGGCATTTGTTTTCTCTTAGGGCCTGCATGACATTTGTCCAAGCTCTTCTGGCTTTTATAGTCTCTTTTGAGAAGTCTGGTGTAATTCTGATATGTCTGCCTTTATATGTTACTTGGTCATTTTCCCTGATTGCCTTTAATAATCTGTCTTTGTTATTTTCATTTAGTGTTTTGATTTTTATTTGACAGGTTCTTTTCTGGTCCAATCTATTTGCTGTTCTATAGGCTTCATGTATTTTTATGGCCATCTCTTTCTTTTGGTTGGGGAAGTTTTCTACTATAATTTTGTTGAAGATATTTTCTGGTCCTTTGAGGTGGGAATTTTTGCTCTCATCCATTCCTCTTATTCTAGGTTTTTGTCTTTTTACTGTGTCCTGGATTTCCTGGATGTTTTGGGTTAGGATGTTTTATGCTTTGTATTTTGTTTGACCTTTGTGTCCATGTCTTCTGTGGCATATTCTAGGCCTGCTATTCTCTCTTCTATCTCTTGTATTCTATTGGCGATTCTTTTTTCTTTTCTTTTCTTTTTCTTTTAGTTTTTTGAGACAGGGTTTCTCTGTGTAGTCCTGGCTGTCCTGGAACTCACTCTGTAGACCAGGCTGGCCTCGAACTTAGAAATCTGCCTGCCTCTGCCTCCCAAGTGCTGGGATTAAAGGCGTGTGCCACCACCGCCCGACCCTATTGGTGATTCTTGTAGCTATAGTTCCTGATCTCTTTCCTACATGTTCTATTTCCAGGGTTGCTAATATTTGTGATTTCTCTATTGTTTCTACTTCCATTTTCATGTCTTGGACCTCTTTCTTCAATTCCTTCACTTGTTTGTGTTTTCCTGTATTTCTTTTTTATTAATAATCATTTTATTCTACATTCCAAATGGTATTGCATTTCCAGGTTTCCCCTCTACAAACTCTCCATCCCATACCCTGTCCCCTTTGCCTCTATGAGGGTGCTCCTCCATCTACCCACTCTCTTCTGCCTTATAGCTCTAGCATCCCCCTACACTAGGGCATCAAGCCTCAGGACTAAGGACCTCCCTCCCATTGATGCCAGGTAAGGTTGTCCTCTGCTACATATTTAGCTGGAGCCACAGATCCTCCCATGTATACTCTTTGGTTTGTGATTTAGTTCCTGGGAGCCCTGGGTGATCTGGTTAGTTTATATTGTTTTTCCTATTGGGTGGCAATCTCCTTCACCTCCTTCCCTTAGCTCTCCATTGTGTTCCCCAAAGTCAGTCTGATGGTCAGCTGTAAGTATTTACATCTGCCTTAGTCAGGTGCTGGCAGAGCTTGTCAGTGGGCAGCCCTACCAGGCTCCTGTCAGCAAACTCTTCTTGGCATTAGCAATAGTGTCAGGGTTTGATATCTGCAGTTGATGTGAATCCCTAGGTGTAGTGGTGTCTTGATGCCCTTTCCTTCAGTTTTTGTTCCATTTTTGTCCCTGCATTTCCTTTAGACAGGAACTATTCGGAAGGATAGGACCACAGAACCATCTCAAAATGTTTAACCCTGTGTTTTTTTAAGGGATTTATTTGTTTCCTCTTTACGGGCTTTTACAATTTGCCTGTATTTTCCTGTATTTCTTTAAGTAAGTTATTGATATCCTCCTTAAAAATCTCTATTATCTTCATGAGATGGGCTTTTAGGTCACCATCATGCTTTTCAGGTATATTTAGGTCTTGCTGTGGTGGGAGAACTGGATTCTGGTGGAGGCAATATACATTGGCCTCTGTTGCTTATGTTCTTGTGTTTGTCTCTCAACATCTGGTTATCTCTGGTGTTAACTGGCCTAGGTGTCCCAGTCTGGAGCCTGCCTCTTGTTTCTATGGTTACAGTAGATCTCCTGGGAGATCTGTAGACTGTGGAGTGGTGAGAGGGGCAGATGTGCAGATCTGCCCCTGTCGAGGTACAGACTGGAAAGGAGGTAGGGTTTGTACAGAAAGAAAGGGTCCAGCCTCTGTTGGGCTTTGTGGGATCCCAGTAAGGGCAGTTATTTGGGAGGGGGTCTCACCTGTGTCCCTGGTTGCAGCAGATCTCCTGGGAGAGCTGCAGACTGTAGAGTGTTGAGATGGACAGATACGCCAGTCTGCCCTGACAGGAAGGCTATTTCTTTTATTATACTTTATTATATCACTGTATTAAATGTACTCTGCACACAAAGAGAAGGTTGGTGGCCCAGATGTTGAATATTGTTCCTGTCTAACATCTCTCTCATAAAAAAAGGAAAGTCTTGATGCAGTCAAGAAGGTACTTGGGTGAAATAATGTGTAAATGGTTAGGGTCTCATTCATAAGAGAAGAAAAATGATTTATTCGAAAGGTGATTGTAAAGAGTTTCCGGAGCTTATGTGCTAGACATCTAATTAATTGTCTCTTATATATCATTTATATGTCCTCACCTCTTATATATTGAGTTGTTCAATTATTACTCCAAGATAAAACCACTTGATGATTGCATCAAGGTGCCCATTAGTAGGTGCCCATTAGTTCCTCTCCATAATAAAATGATGCAATTCTTTTTTCACTTCAAATTCTAGGCCATAAAGTTCAGTACATCACATCCATTTAATGTTTTCAGAGTAAGTCTTCTGAAAATTATTGTTATTTGTACTTTTCTGGGTAACCTCAAAAATTTTATTTTTAGTTTGGATTTGCTTATGTAGCTGTTACTCAAAACACACTGTTTTCAAAATCATGATTATCCCACCTCAGCCTTCCGAGTGCTGGAATAACAAGCATATGCCACCATTCTTTGATAATTGAATGTCTTAAGGGAAACAGATCTTTAGTACACATAACAGTCATTCAGTATTTGCTGAAAGTCTGTACTATGGCTCAGAGAAGAACACATTGACAGCAGTAATATTGGTACCCCAAAGGGAGGTCTGTTTTGCAAAATAGGAAGGAGTGTAATGACAACAGCAATCACAACAATGATATGTCTGACAAAGGAAACAATTTCACACATTAATTCAATTTTTGTATGATACTCAATGGATTGAAAATAAATACATCAGCTAACTAGATATTTGCTTGTTTGTTTTTCCTGTATGATTACAAATAATCCTGTCAACACTTTCCAATTTATTTCACTTGAAAAAGTGACTGCATTGCAATATTGGGATTTGAACAGAATCTAATTCCCATACAAAATGTTTTGAGATTGGATGGACTCATCAATGATTAGAGAAAAATACATTGCAAAGCAAAGCAGGAACAAAGAATTTTATAAGTAGCATAGAGATTCACTTGAGTAAAATGTTTATATTTGTAATTTACACAGTTACCTTCCTTGAAAATTGCAATCATAATATCTCAAAGTTGTACATTATTATACCAATATGAAACTATTAATACTTGTCTGACAGGAAGAAATGGACTTACATTGAGATCTCATAGGTTTCCAGAGTAGATACTTCTTTTGGAAATGAGGATATATAGAAGAGCTAGAAAGAAAAAAAATTACAGTTTCAGCTTATATGAGGAAAGTTGTTGCATTAATATCAGTTTCCTAGCCATAAATCAATTTAGCAATGTATACTTTGGATGAATCCTTTGTATGTACTAACACCACAATTTGATAAGTTAAATTCATTCAACACACACATACACACTCAGACACAAACACACAAACAGACAAGTAAAAAAGAACTTCTAGAAGAAATCTATATTTACAAAGGCTGATTGACAGAACAGAACTTTAGTGATGTGGAGAAGTTGGAATGTTGCAGGTCCAGAGACTAATTACAATTTATCTTGGTGCATCTTTAGTCATTCTTTTCTCACCTTCATGTCAAACAAACATCCTTGTACTAATGGTTAAAGGAGTGACTAAAATTCTGTGAGTAGCAGATAAAAACTTTTGGGAATTTATTAACATAGGAAACCTATTAATTGATTATCTAACAATCAATCAATTAAGGATGCTATCAGCATCTAAAGCCTGCACCTGATATTTCTCTGTTTGGCTTCCCCATGTTAAGTGGAACAAGCCAGACTCAGAAAGACAATGCTTCCATGTTTCTCTCCCATCCAAAATGTAGAATTTTTTGTTGTTGTTGTTTAAGTAGACAGAGGAGTTATTGTTGGTAGAGAAGTATAATCCAGTGTAATGCTGCCATGAGCCTGATCAAAGTACGTATTGTATAAGTGTAAGGAAACATAATGTAAACCTATTATTTTTGTTATGTTGATAAAAACTTTATATGAACAATAGAATAAGTGATGTCCAGTTAAGTGCAAACCTTTGTTCCAAGTATTTTGAGTGTCTTTGTTGTATTTTGTTTAACATTTTAAAAATTTATGTCAAGTATTAACCATAATCATTGTGATTGAAACATGTAGAGATAATGCGCAAATTTTCATTTGGTGATAGATCATCTGAAAACTTGCCTTGTCCTTATTCTCATTGTGTATTTTCCTAGATAAGTTTTTCATAATTGAAGCATAAATAATATATGATAATGAAGAATCAATATCTTTACAGTATGACTTTTTCATATAATTGTTTTATTTCTAATTTTTAGAATATATAAGTCAGTCACAGTGGGCTCCTGCATATAATCCCAGACTTAGGGGACAAGAGTAGTTCCATGTAGTAAAGGTCAGCCTAGGATGCAGAATGACACCCTGTCTCAAAAAATAAAAAAATAAAAAAAAATAAAATGCCCTGTTAGAAAGCTTATTTAGAAAAAGTGCTGAATTATTTTGAAGACAATATTGTAAGAATTTATTCTTTTGAAATATATGTAGAATGATAAAGTTGCATGGCTTTCAGTACACACTAATATTTAGTAACAGGTTGGCATAGACCTAAGAATTGTATGCTTAAATTCTAAATACAAGTATGAAAAAATTCCAATGTTTTTTGGAAGACAATTCCTTTATGACACTGAAAACCACCATGTTTACACAATTATGTTTGAAATTAATTTTAGAACCCTATGATATTAAAAAACAGTGACAATATTTAGTAGAAACTGAATCTGAGATTTTGGTCTGTTTTGGGCTCGTCATATGATATTTCTACACTCTACTGGGCTGCAGCAGCTAGCTCCAGCTCCTAGTTAACAATGCAATCACTACGGAAACAACTGTTCAATTCTAGTGTACTGTGTTCCACAAATGACATGAAATATTCAATACTTCCTCGTAAAGTTGTCTTTGTGTTAGATTACTTCCCCAACTACAATATAATGCAAGTGTTGTGCATGCATTTAATGTAGGCTGGGGTAAGCTGTGTGCACATTAAGCATAGTGAATGTATTTTCATCTCACTGTATTTTCAACTTAGGGTGAGTTCATTGAGGTGTCAATTTATCTTAAGAAGACAAGCCACTGTTTGAGGATGTGAAATGAGGAGTGAAATGAGACTTTATTTCAGGAACAGTGGACCTACACAATTGCAAGACCAGCAAATTTTTATCAGTCTGCCTCCCCCCAAATAATTATTAATTTTTTAGCTGATAGGCAAAATAAGGATCACCTGTAACATTTTCCTCAGATCTTCTTTGGCCTTCAGTTTTTATCTCTACTTCTACAACATTTTTATATAGCAAAGTGTACACATCAGGAAAAACAGACTCATAAACCTCTTAGGCACACAAACCTGATAGAAACCAAAGAACCCTGTATAAAACAAGAGAATACTTACAGAGATCATTTTATAACTAAATGCACAATCTCATTCCTGATTCAGGAAGCTTTGCACTATTTAGCGTGCTTCCAGACCAAGAAAAGAAGGAAAAAAAGACAATTTCTTTACGTGTGATATTATGTACTGCTCCCGAAATAAAGTGAATTACCAAGCCATTTAATGAGGATGATCTAGTTTTATTTGTTAGGGAATAAGGGCCTCATTACTTTTACTCATGGGAGATGGCACCTTCTGGTGTTGGCAGCTGCCAGATTATGTCAGCACCTGCCAATAGTTGTTAGTGAGTTGGAGAAATATTGACACCTTTATGAACATCTGTGATTGATACTGCCTGTTCTAAGATATGTAGTCTGAACTTCCAAAAGTCATTGCAACTTAGTATAAACTTCACTTGTTTGTTGTCATTTTGAGTTTCTAAATTTTGCTGTTGATTTTTATGTAGAGGATCCAAGGCTCCATCTTTAATTCCTAGAAATATTTTTTTTAAAAGCTACTGTAGAACAACCTTAAAACCATGACAGAGATAGTATGAAGTTCTCATATCCCTCATACTTCCAATTTCCAATTTCTCAATCATACACTAGAATGATACATTTGTCATAATTAATGAACTGATATTAAACATTTTTGTTAACTAAAATCCATCCTAAACTCAGATTTTTTTAGCTTTCACATAATGTCCATTTTGTCTCAAGGGCATTTCATTTCATATAATTATCATATCCTCTTAATCTTCTATTGACTATGAGAGAGTCTGTGACATTCTCTGGTATTGATGACACAATTTTGAAATGTATTAATCACATAATTTGTAGCATCAGGATCTATTAGAATTTATAGGCCTGCCTCCAAGGTGTGCATCAGTCCAGAGACTCAGGTGGGACCAGTCAGGAGGCACAGGCCTCAAGAGTTGCAGGGGACTCACAGGGCTGCAGGGACAGGATCCTCTCAGTTTCTGAGTGACAGAGCTGGATCAGCTACCCTCTCTGCCCCTTCCCTGCTAGGGGAGGACCTGCCTCCAGGGCATGCTTCAGCCCAGAGACTCAGGTGAGATCCCCCATTTTCTTTGCGGTAACTTTCTAAGGTGGAACCAGCTGGGAGGCACAGACCTCAAGAGTCGCAGGGGACTCGCAGGGCTGCAGGGACAGGATCCTCTCAGCTTTCCAGTGACAGAGCTGGATCAGTGACCCTCTCTGCCCTTCCATGCTAATGGATGGCATGCATCCAGGGCATGCTTCAGCCCAGAGACTCAGGCAGGACCAGCCAGGAGGCATAGGCCTCAAAAGTCACAGGGGAGTTGCAAGGCCACAGGAACAAGAGAAACTCTAGTCAGAGACACCAAGAACATCTATCACCAGAGATCAAGAGATGGCGAAAGGCAAACACAAGAATCCTACCAACAGAAACCAAGACTACTTGGCTTCATCAGAACCTAGTAGTTCCACCACAGCAAGTCCTGGATATCCCAAAACACCAGAAAAGCAAGATTTAAATATAAAATCATATCTTACAATGCTGATAGAGGAACTTAAGAAGGACATGAATAACTCCCTTAAAAAAATACAGGAGAACACAGGTAAAGAGGTACAAAATCTTAAAGAGGAAAGAAAAAAATCCCATAAAGAATTACAGGAGATCACAAGTAAACAAATAGAAGCACTTAAAGAGCAAACTCAAAAGTCCCTTAAGGAATTGCAGGAAAACACAAACA